>JAPXFY010000021.1:67437875-67485375 GCA_030674185.1 Monoplex corrugatus | reverse complement strand
TGTGTGTGTGTGGTGTGTGTTGTGGTGTGTGTGTTTGTGTTATTTTGTGTGTGTGTGTGTGTGTATGTGTGTGTGTGTGTGTGTGTGTGTGTGTGTGTGTGTGTGTGTGTGTGTGTGTGTGTGTGTGTGTGTGTGTGTGTGTGTGTGGTGAGTGTGTGTGTGTGTGTGTGTGCGTGTGCGTGTGCGTGTGTGGGTGTCAAAACAGACTGCCTAGATTGTATCATTCCCTTGTAAGACGATCGCTGATTTGAAAGTTTATTATAAAATATGTATGTTTTGAAGATTGATCCGAGGAGCATTTGGAGTACATTGCAGCATGATGTAATTACATCCACTTGACTTGTGATCATGTTTTCGACCAGCAATATCGAATCAGAACTTAACTCTTTGACTCCCTCAACTTACCACCGGCTTATTCCATTATCAGCCATGATAGCTAAATAAACACTTAACCTTTCTCTCCTTCACCTATCTACCAGCTTCCTGTATTATCAGCCACGTTGACAAAAGTAAAATCTTAACCCTTTTACTCCTTCACCCTACCCACCAGCATTCTGTGTCGATAGCTGTGATGCAAAGTAAAACTTTTACATTCTGTCTGTCTGTCTGTCTGTCTGTCTGTTTGTTTGTTTGTCTGTCTGTCTGTCTGTCTGTCTGTCTCTCTCTCTCTCTCTCTCTCTCTCTCTCTCTCTCTCTCTCTCTCTCCAGTCTCTCTTTCTTACCGTCAGACGAACACACACACACACACACACACACACACACACACACACACACACACACACACACACACACACACACACACACACACACACACACACACACACACTGCTTGCTTACTTCCCCAGTTTTGAAATCAAGCGACGATTTGCACGCTTGTGCTGTCCCCTTTAAACATCAACGTCTTGTCAGTGTACCTGCCAACAGGTCCAAATGACCACAACACAGAATGGTTGCGCACGATCCAAGATCAGCAGCGTGGTAAATGGCTAATAGGTGGAGACTTTAATTCCCACTCCCCATTTTGGGAAAAGAACTGTTCTACTGTTACGAGCAATCGTTTGGTAGAAAATATCGTTGATAGTTCGCTTTACCTTCTAGATGATGGTAGTGTCACTAGGATCCCTGATGTCTCCAAACACAGGGCGACAGCCATCGATTTGTCTCTGAATCACCAGAATTAGCACCATCCTGTACCTAGGAAACTCACAGAGACACTTTGGGAAGCGACCATCTACCTATCATCATAACCATAACTGACAAAAACATCAGGATGAAAGACAGCTCTCCTGATATTATTCCAAAATATAATAACAAGCGTGCTGACTGGTCCTTATTTCGAACTGCTCTTGCTAATCAGGATTACAAACATTATGAAAGTGAAAATGTAGACATTATGCTTCCTAAATTCCAAGTCAATTCTAGCCGCTGCGGACGATCGATTCCGAAACTCAAAACTTCTAGATCGAATAATCGATTAGGTAATGTTTGGTGGACAGAGGCATGTGAGAAAGCAGTTCAATATAAAAGGGAGAAATTCAAAATCTACATCAAAAGCCGGAAACCTGAAAATCATGTGAAAATGAAAAAAGCTAACATCCAATTAACAAAATAATCGCTGAAGCAAAGAAAGATTATTGGGCATCATTCTGCACAAAAGAAATTTCAGATTTCAAAGATTTCCATAAAGTCTGGACGAAAATGAATCAAACGAAGAATGGAACCAACTTACCTAGGTGTCCGATAATGATAGAAACATGTAACACATTTCCTTCAGACATGGACAAAGCAGAAACTTTTGTGGAATTATTTGCTAAAAACAGTAAAGTTGAAGGTTTATCTCCTGACTGGAAACATCACAGAGAAATGGAAGATAACAACCCAATCTACACTGATCCAGTACCACAGAATGATCTCTGGTTTAATTCTCCAATCACCTTGGAAGAGCTAAATAACACAATACTGTATCTACACAACAAAACGAGTTCGATAGGTGTTGATGTAGTTTCGACTGAAATGATTAAACATCTCCCTGAAAACTATCTTATTTTCCTACACAAAATTTTGCAGAAATGCTGGGTAAGCGGAACTGTACCACATATCTGCAAAAGTCTATAGTTATACCGATATTAAAAGCAGGAAAATCGAAAACTGATAAAAAACGGTTACAGCCCCATTGCATTGACGTCCCACACGAGCAAACTAATAGAAAAATTGATCTTTAACAGACTTTTACACTACTGCCATAAAAAATAACGTTATTCCGGTAAAGCCAGGCGGGTTTTAGAAAAGGGAGATCTGCAGTTGAACACCTGGTTAAACTTACAACTCAGATCAAACAACAGTTTGCCCGCAGAAAAAAATGTTTTAGCTACTTTCTTTGATGTAAAAAAAGCTTACGATCAAGTTTAGCATAAACGTTTATTGTTCAAGCTAAAATCTGTTGGTTTATCTGGCAATATGTACAATTACATAAAATCTTTTTTAGCTAATAGAACAATACAGGCTAGAGTGGGAGCTAGTTATTCTACTTCATGACGCCTCGACATGGGGATTCCACAAGGTTCAGTGATAGCACCTATTTTATTTAATATCCTTATACAGGATCTTCCTAAAGCTCTTTCAAATCGTGTTGTTTTAGTACAGTATGCTGATGATATATGCACTTGGATGAATATCACTTTAAAAACGACAACTCCACAGAGAACATGGAATTACATCAGGAAACTGTATCAAATTGATCTTGATAACCTTGGAAACTATATGTTAGAAAATGGTCTGTCGTTGTCGGCAGAAAAAAACTAACATGATGCTGTTTGATCCTGGTGGTAACTTAAATAACTTGCCTACTTTCAAATTGCTTGGTAAAGTGTCAAATTACAAACAGGTCGTAAAATTTTTGGGAGTTTACATCACGTCGAAATTAAGCTGGAATGTCCATTTTGATTACATTTTAACAAAAGCACGAAAAACCTTAAATTTTCTAAGATAATAAGCAAATTACCCTGGGGAATGGATACAAATATACATGTACTGATTCATCTGTCAACAGCGCTGGTCAGATCTAAATTATGCTACGCGCAAGAAGTTTTTTTCAATGCACCTAAATATTTATTAAATAAGATTCAGAGCTTGGACTGCAAAAGTCTTAAAATTGCATTAGGTGTACCAACTCATGCTTCTACTCTGGTAACGTACAAAGCTGCTGGAATCCTACCTCTAAACAACCATCGTGAGCTAGCTACAGCAAAGTTTGCAATTAGAACTACTTCACAAGCGAATAATTTTGTGAGCAAAGAAATTAACATCAGGTCTGATATTGACTTTCCAAAACGAGCAAAAAACATTTCATCACAAATTACAAGCGCGACTTACATATCTGACTTGATCAAATAATCCAGCATAACTACGGATGAAATAGCCGAGAAACCAACGTTAACGCCTATCCCTACATGGGAAATGCTAAAGGCCACGTTTGATCTCGATTATGCAGACGTTAAAAAAGATGATAATGTCAACATTACGCTATCCACAGCTTGTGAACACATCGATAAAAAGTACCGTACCCACCTCCACATTTTTACGATGGGTCAGTCTTAGCAAATCAGAGCGCTGGAGCAGCGTTTTATGTTCCAAAATTTAACATTGAAAAGTCTTTTTTCATTGGGGCAAATGTATCTATATATACAGCAGAATTGGTTGCTGTTGTTCAAGCGTTGCATTATTCAATAAGCCTTCGGCCTGTGTCTTTCAAAGTAGTTCTCTTTATTGATTCAAAATCTGTATTATATGCCTTACAGTCTTTTGATACAGACACAAGACCTGATTTAATAATTGAGGCAAATCATCTGATACACTGTTTAAAGATAAATGTCTCGGAAATCAGTTTATGCTGGGTGTCTTCTCACGTTGGTCTTCACGGCAACAACGTAGTTGACAGAGCAGCTAAATCCGGTGCACTCCATTCTGAAAATTCTGTAGAATTACATGTTAACACTTCGGTAAAAGAAGCTTACAACTCACTAGAATTAGCATCATGGATTCGATTTCATGAACATTTAACTGAAAAATTTGTGTCTCAAAAAAGAATCAAACTTTCAGTTCAAAATATCTGTAAAAAATGCAGTATTCTTCGTTATATCATTTGAGATTAATTGTTACCACATATTTTCGTATTCAACTGAACGCTTTGAAAACTAAATATTGTTAAAACGTTTTATGTATTTGCGGTGAACAATTCACATTGTATCACTGTTTGTTTTACTGCAGAAAGCTTCGTTATTTTTTACCAAAGATGTTTACACAAGGAAACTATCTTGAAAAGCATTTCAAAGAAGTAATATCAGATCAAGTTCTGTTAGTTAAAATGTCAGAATCATTGGTTCACAGTCGTGTTAATGCGTTACTTTAAATTAAGGTTATTATTTTTAATTATTATTATTTTATTTTGTTTTGTTTTGTTCTTTATGACGGTTTTTCTTTTACATTTGATGTTAGCGTTGTTGTAGTTTCATTTCTCTGTTCATCCATATCCTTTTCCTTAAGACCTTGCCGCTTCCTTGTAATGTTTTCCCGTCTCTTACTCTGTTCCCCTCTGTCCCCTCCCCCCTCCCCCCCCCCAAAAAAACCCCATCCTCCATGCCATTTTTACCCGTCTAATATCACTTATAGTGAAAAGACGTTAAATCAAGGAACGAACGAACACACACACACACACACACACACACACACACACACACACACACACATATATATATATTATATATATATATATATATATATATATATATATATATATCATCATCATCATCATCATCAGGTGCATGGCGTTGGCGATCATGGACTTCCATTTGTCTCTATCTCTCGTTGCCCCTAGCACACACCCCCCCCCCCCCCAAGGTAATGTTCCAAGCTGCCCCATGTACTGTATGCAATGTAGATTATCTAGGAAATACATTTGACAAGTGGCCATCTTTATTACAGTTAAGAAAATTCTGCCACACGCTGTTTAATAAACAGAATGATATTGTACGTAAGGCACCCAGACAGTCATACAGCCTGACACAATATGGAACTAACCCATACTGCAGTTATTTACTGTCATGGAAATCAGCACGGGATTCCAACCACTTCAGCAACTCTGTCTCTCGGGATTTTCTTCGTTTTTCCGCCAGCGTGTTAAAGGTGTATACAAAGGGATTCAGAGCAGAGTTTAAGGGCAGTACGAAGATAGCCAAGGCAACATTTACCTCTCCAGGCAAGGGAATGCCAGCCATTGCCAAAAATCCACAGAGTCCAATGGGAAACCAGCACATGAAGTCTGTTACAGCCACAGTGATCAACCGCCGAGCTATGGTCATGTCTCGTGCTGCTTTGGTCGTGTTTGTTCTCAGTGCATTTTTCTGTATTGACCAGTAGATAAAAGCTTGGCCACCTGAGATCAGCACAAACAGAATGAAATTAAAGACAATCAAAACACCAAAGGAATAAACTTGTCCTTTAAAAAAATTCTGAGTGACTGGAAGTGGAATACATATACCTGTCTGACTGTAGAACTCCCAGTGTGATGTCATTGGAAGTAAAGGCAACAAAGCAATAAGCCAACCAACCAACCAGGTCAACAGACAAGCCACTGCCGCTGATGGTCTCTCGAATCGCAAAGTGCTGAATGGAAAGTGAAGGACAATGAAACGATCCAGTGTGATGAGCCAGATGGTCAGAGCTGATACTTCACTGGACAGCAGAGACAGAAAACCAGCCACCTTACAAGCCACACTGCTCGTCCATGTGTCATCAAAATAAAGATATTTACCACGGAACAGTTCGTCAGCCACACCAATAATAGCTATATAGACGCCCATCAGAAAGTCAGCCATGGTCAGGTTTGTGACAAACACGCTGAAGCCACTTGAAGTAATCTTTTTCTGTGCACACAAACGTACAACAAAACAGAAGATGTTACCAGTCACTGATAGACAACTGATCAGCCAGAGAAACCCTCTGTATATTGCTGATTGAAGTAAATCTTCACATGATGAAATTATACCTTTAGGGGAATAGCAGAACGTATCATCAAAGTTATGTGGAAGTATTTCTTTGCAGCACAATTTAGAATTTAGTGTCGATATGACATGGAGGTGGACAAGATCTTTGAATATATCAGGTGGAAATGTTTTCACAGGACTACCTTCCATGTACAATGCCGTTAACTTTGGTGTAAACTGAAAACCACCAGCGCTGATAGTAGTGATAGTAGTAAACGTCAAATTCAGTGTCTGCAATTTCAAGAATTTGGACAAGATTTTGGTGTCAAACACAGTCATTGTGGTGTAAGACAGATCTATCGTTGTGAGCGCACTTTGCAAAAGATCAGACGAGGGATCAGAGTAGAGTGAGATGGTAGGATTGTTGCACAGGGATAGCGTCTGAAGGTTTTCTAAACCAAGAAAGTTAGTCATGTTGACATATTGTAGTTTGTTGCCAGTGAGATCAAGAAACTGCAAGTTTGGCAACTTCATGATGGACAGGACGGTTAATGAACACCTGGCAAGAATCAGATGAATAAGATAAGTATGATTACACACATGAGACAGACTCACTTCTGTACCTGTGACATCCAAGTAACGGAGTTGTGGGAAGAGGTGAGTAGAGAAAGACTGATTGCACAGAAATGTGTGACCTTGACATAAACAGCCAACAGGAGAGGCCACATCACAGAACAATTCATCATCATACAGTGGACAGTGAGGCCAGCCATCACACAGATGGTCACCATGTAGACATATTATGGAAGTTCTACATCGAAAGAATCCTGGACAGGTCATTTCATTACATCCCTCTTCGTCCTCATGGTCCATGCAGTCATACATTCCGTTACATAGTGTGTAGACAGGCAGGCAGTCATTGAACTTACCAGGACAACGATAGTGGCTGTCAGGACAGGACTCATTGGACTTCATTGGGGTTGAAATGAAAATGTCTATACCATTGAAATTGATGAGAGCAGGAGATGGAGAAACTGGTTCCCAGTAATCTACTATCTTGCTTCTGTACCTTTCACAGTTCAGCTCATCTGATTCGTCCTGACAATGGAACACGCGGTCACAGACAACATCATGGGACACACACTGACCGTTAGTACAGATAAACATGTTGACACAAGGAGGATGTTTACAGAAAGACTCATCACTCTTATCCTGACAGTCTTGTAGGAAGTCACATACCAGGGTGTATGACAGCGTGGTGACGTCATCATCACAGGTAAACAAAGGGACAATAGTGAGGTGATCAACCATTGAATCAAACATTCTATGTGTGTGTGACAAGTGATCAGAAAAAGTACAAAAAAATATGTGACCTTGACCACACATGTCATACTGATGTGAACCACACAGTAGAAACGTGTGTATCACGTGACCATCAGGACACGTCATCAGAGATTGGTATGTGTGGATAGGAAAAGGGGTCCCCGTCAACGTTATTACTTGTGAAGCTTGATGGGTCTGATTGATGATAAATTCACAAATAAGACAAGATTTAAACTGAAGTAAAAGTCTGATATCTGTTATAAAATTACAGTCTTTTCTCAAAAACTTATCGTCAGAATATATGACACCTCGTGAGCTCTTTCCACTGGTCTTATCAGCTATATCTCTAAATTGAACAGAATGGTAAAAGACAGTCCTGTCTTCACTGATGACGTTCTTCCTGTACATGTTGGGAAACAACATATTGTCAGTTGTTAAGCCAGCCCAAAAGCGGAAAGGGATATACAGATATGGACTGGTTAGTTTGTCAATAATTCCAAACCAGTTCTCACATATGGGCATACTAGGCATGCCTCCCAGAGAACTGCAATGCTTGTAGGTCTTGCTACACACATGACTGCCATCAATAATTTCAATTAGAACACAGACAAATTTGAAACAACGGTTACATAAAGCCACCCAACCCTGGCAGTCAGAACTGCTGAAGGGACAGTGTTCTGTTTCATCCCGTCCATCTTCACATTCTGTCTTCAGGTTACAGTCCAGGTGGTGCTGAAAGCTGGAATAGTAATCGACAGAACAGTTGAACTTAAAACGGGATAACTTTTGAGGTGTTTGACTTCCAAGATGAAAGGAAAAGAACAGTCTGAAACACGGTACGTCCAGGCATTCGAAATTTTGGTATCGAACTAGGAGTGTTTCAATGTAGAACACACAATTATACTTCCATTGCTTATAGTCTTTCCACACCAAGGTAAAAGATCCAGATTTGTCCTTTGCATACAGATTGACCCTAATATCTGAATGACGCTTCACCAGGTTTCTCAGGCTGATCATAATGGCATGTCCATGTGGGACAGATATGTTTGTGTACATGTGAAAAGCCTGTAAATGGTTCTGTGTATTGTAATTCCCTTTTGGTGTGATATGTCCTGATAACGGTGATGTCTTGATCAACAGCAGGTTGGAAGACAAAGAATCGTTTTCTGAAAACACACCAGCACCCCAACAGGCACCCAATTGCCAAATCATCCCATAAACTAACTAACCATCTAACCAACCCACCCACTAACCAAACATCTAAACTAGAGAGAGAGGGAGAGAGAGAGAGAGAGACGCTTGACGCTTGACGCGCTCAGCACGCCCTTTATTGGCGTAACCATAGGTTTAGTGCCAAGGGGTTTAACTCATCCTTCTCATGCTGACAACAAATGTAAATAAAGGGAAACAAATAAACAAACAAAAACTGGAAGATTCAAATAAAAAGCAAAATAGTAATATTTACAAGATCAAATAACAGTTCAACAATAGAAATGGACATGCGTGACCATCCAACCATGCCTAATATAGAAATTGACTATTTTGGTTATAGAAAAGCTATCAGTTTTCACAGGAAACTTTTTCACATTGAAATTAAAGCAGCAATGTTCTTTTTCTTATCCCATATGCTTCCGCGATATATTTGGAAATTGACTGTAAATTCTCTGTTTTTTCACATGCTAAAATTGACCTTAGATCATGCCTTAACGCTGCTGGGGAGGAAAATATATTGCATCTATTTCTAACAGTGCTATAAGCTTCACATTCAAAAATAAAATGATTTTCGTCTTCCTTTTTTTTTTTGGAGGCATAATCTACAAAGTGAACCATCATCACTGCTTTGCTGAAACCATCTTTGACTCTCATCAAGACCAAGTGTTCTTGTTCTAAAACGTGCCAGTAGGCTCCGGTGCCATCTGTTTGTAACCACTAAAAGATATTTTTCTGCCTGGAAAATGCTTTTAAAGGAGAAATACCATGCACATTTTGTATCTTCTTCTACCTGGGAATGCCAACTTTGTTTATAAGAGCTAATTAAACGGTCTTTGAATTCAGATAGAAATGCAATGTGACTACCTGCACCCTGACTAATCCAAACTATTCCAAACCCATTATTTGTCAAAATGTTTTTTAAATTGTTAATCCAATTATGTTTCCTCTTTCGTGTTCGTGTAGCATCATATCATAAGCCTGTCTACATAATCTTGTTGTTGGTAGTTTCAAAATTCTCAGCCAGTACTTTACACACTTAACGTTTGTACGAATACTTAACGGATATCTGCCACTTTCTCCATACACCATTTTATTAGAAGAATGAATTGGCACATTGAGAAAACGTTTGACTGCAAATGTATGTACAATTTCCATGTGTTTATTTTCTAAAGTACCCCAAAGATCTCCTGCATATGTTAGTATTGGTTCAATTTGTGTATCAAAAAGTTTCCAATAAAGAGAGGGGTCAGCAGAGTTTAATTTTTTCATCGCTCTCAGTATTTCAGTTACGCCCCATTTGGCTTTCGTACACATTTCCGTCCAGGCTGCTGTTAGGCTTAATTTCGTAGTACAAATCAGTCCAAGATATTTATAAGAATTTATCACTTTAACCTGACAATCCCCATACCGCCAATTTTCATTTTTTGAAAGGTGTCCACCCTTACGGAAAACAAGTATATTAGTTTTATCAAGATTAACATTTAAATATAATCTGTCTGCTTCTTGTTTTAGAATGTTTAACTGATTTTGTTGTCTGACAGCTGTATCCGAGATAAGTACTACATCATCCGCAAATAACATCAAAAAAACTTCAGTAGCTCCTGTGATAATTTGTACACCGTGCCGTCCATTTTTGGATAATTCAATAGCTAATTCATTTATGAAAAAAGAAAACAATTGAGGACTTAATAAACATCCTTGCTTCACTCCTCTTGGACAGTTGAAAAACTCTGTGTACAAACATTTATCTCTCACACAAGCTAATGCTGTATCATAAATTCTCACCGTCCTATACAGTTTTCCATTCATGCCACACTTTCGCAATACATTCCACAATGCATTCTGTTTACAGAGTCGAACGCTTTTCTGAAGTCAATGAATGCTATGTATAATTTAGAATTTCTATTCAAGTATTTCTCTACTAATGCATATAATGTAAATATGTGGTCTGCAGTACTATACCCTGCTCTAAATCCAGCTTGCTCCTCAACAATATTTTTTCCCTAAATGGGTAGAAAGAGAGAGAGAGAGAGAGAGAGAGAGAGAGAGAGAGAGAGAGAGAGAGAGAGATAATATAAAGACAACAGCAGAAAACCAACAATATGGCGCTTACACGCAAAGTCAACAGTACTTCAGCAAATAGATTAATTCATTTCCTACCACTGTACTGGTGAGAGTATATCACATGTAATTTGTGCGAACGTGAACAATTAAAAAAAAAGGGAAATGGAAAAAAGTAACACAATTAATGTAATCTATTACGTATCTAAACAACCACCAAATGGTGTCACTGATAATCTCTCACATAAATTCTAAATGTATGCAGATGCCCCCAAAATGTTGAAATGATTAAATAAACAAACCAGTTTGATAAATGTGGGAGCAGCCATAAGCAGTTTCCATGATATTCTGAATACACAAATGCTCGCCCAATACATAAACAAATTCCCCCTTGTTACCCACATGGACATCCACATCTTCAATCCTCAGTGACTGTCAGAACCATGCTAAGCCTGAAGAAAACAAAACAAAACAAAACAAAACAAAGCAAAACAAAGCAAAAGAAAACGAAACAAACAAAACAAAACAAAACAAAGCAAAACAAAGCAAAAGAAAACAAAACAAAACAAAGCAAAACAAAGCAAAAGAAAACGAAACAAAACAAAACAAAACAAAACAAAACGTAAGCCTGTCAAGATATAACCCCACTCTGCTACCCCACAGACACAGTAACTCACAACAGTTTGAGCCCCAAGAAACGGGTCGACAAATTCAAACAAGATCTAATTATAACACTATCATAAACACAGACAGCAAAATGAACGATCTCCCAAAATCAGATTACTGACAAAACAGAACAGAACGGAAAAATGCGTACCATACAACACCACAATAAGCGTATAATCTATGTATTTCCCAGGGGAGTTTTAACACCTAAAAGTGATCTCCCAAATATACCATTTCGCTTGCGTATCCCCTTTTCTCAGTCTGTGTACAGAAACTTGAAGGAATTGCCCACAGGAAAAAGACGTGCACATCAACTGGTTACTTAAAATTTAAAGATGTCCGACTAATATGTACAAAAATGGCTAAGTATTTAATAGATGAGGACAGTACATTAAACGCATTTTTGAAACGAAGAACACATTATAAGAAAGAAGGCTGAGGGTCCACCCACAATGAAAGATGAAGTTAGAGCAGCATTGAAAAAGATGAAACCAGGAAAAGCCCCAGGACCAGACAATATTGCTAGAGAAATTATTGAGGCCCTAGAAGAATTCGGTATTGAAAAACTAACGGTCCTCCTAAATAAAATTTATGACACCAGAAGAATCCCTAAAGATATGTCAAAATCAATTTTCATTGCACTTTCAAAGAAAGCAGGGGCTATAGAATGCGAACTCCATCGTACATCTTGATGAGTCGGGTAACAAAACTTCTGTTAAGAATAATCATGATGAAGACAAGGAACAGAGTCAAAAGAGAAACAGTAGAAGAACAGTGTGGATTTGTCAAAGGGAAAGGAACTATTTATACCATGTACATCCTACGAACTATCATAGAAAGTTCAGTCGAATTGAATGAGGAATTAAGCTTTGTTGATTATACCAAGGCTTTTGATTGGGTAAGACACGAAGAAATGATCAACCAACTAGAAGGCCTCAATGCTGATGGAAAAGATCTAAAAATAATCAGAAATGTACTGGGACCAAACAGGAACAATGCGAATAGAAAAACGATATAAGCTCTTTCCAAAATCTGCATAAAGGGCATTGCCACGGAGCACTGCTTGGTTTTGGCCATATGCTGCGATTTGCCATCTATTGTTCAGCCGTCTGTGTCTCCAATGAGAACAGCTCTTACCTCGGTTTGCCCTGGACTTGTGGAGTCAGGTGGAGAGAGATGCTGAGGCTCTGCGAAACACTAGCAACTTATTTAAGCGCATGGCACCTAGCGCCACCCCCCTCATAAACAAACATCGAGATCCCGCATGAGGGTACACAAACAAAGAGGTAGGTTGGACTTCATCGACCACGGTAGTCGACCATATAATTATGTATGTAAACAAGAGCTCACAATAACTCAATACAGATACGCCAGTAACTCATACATCCCGAGGTTCCCACAAAACATGAATTAGCAAACTTACAAGAAACCCTATGAAGATGTCGCACACACACAGATGTGCACAAACACAGATAAATGTAAGCATAAAAACATACACAATAATCCACACCTGCACACATTTTGACATGGTTTGCACAAGTTTGAAGCAGAATCTAGCGTGTGGATTTTTACTTAGGGAAAAGGGGAGGAAAAAAAAAGAAACAGATGATAATGTGAACAGGCCTTACAAAGCATGCACAGTGGAAAGATATAAGGACAGTTTAGTATAACTGTTGTAGAATACGTGTGACCATGATTAGGATGGCACTGAGACAAGGTGTGTCCATGACAGTGTTCATTATTTCCTTGTTTCAGTCTCCATGCCCTATGTCACATGGTAGCACATCTCACAATGTTGTCTTTGTTTTTATTTCATTCCAAGTTTTGTTGTTTTATATATATATCATAAGTTCCCTTCACATTTCATGTTCATGTCATGTTTGCGTGCTCCTTCACACAGTGTCAGTTTTATCATTTCCGCTCAACAGATCAAATTTGTGGGTTTCAAAGATTTGTTTACATTTTTGTTACATGTCATTTCATTAAAACTGTAAGAGTTTCCACCGCATAGATGTCATTATAATGGTTTCCATTATTAACATTTTCTTCTCCGTTCTCCTATATGCTGGTTTTTGTTTTCATTTCTGTGCCTGCATTTTTATTTTTTACTTCAAACCTTTGACTCGACGCACAGTACTTGTCATGATTATCAAACTGTGTTTTCCCCATTTGTACAGTTTCATTTTCATTAGTTTGCTTATTTATCTTAAAGTTCACCTTCACACTTTTGCCATCTCCCTCAGATATTCTTGGCCCATCCTGAAAAATACCCATATGAATCAGAAGACGATGCCAGGTCAAACAGCCAGTACTCCCAAGATGTACACACTGCAGAAAATGGCACACCCTTATATGCACTCACAATAAAAACTTCATGTCCAATCATTCAGTTTGCACACGATGCTTTCCAACTAAGAGAATTTTAAAGGCAGTATTTTCCTGCCACTACCAGTAGCCGGAATATGAAATACTTTTTCAAATACCATAAGTTCCACAGCATACTCTAATGCCATGATGCTTTCCCTTTAAATAGATCTTAGGCTGGACATTCTTTTTAAATGATTCAAGGACTTCAGCCATACACATTCAAGGACTTCAGCCATACACATTCAAGGACTTCAGCCATACACATTCAAGGACTTCAGCCATACACATTCAAGGACTTCATCCATACACATTCAAGGACTTCAGCCATACACATTCAAGGACTTCAGCCATACACATTCAAGGACTTCAGCCCTACATATTTAAGGACTTCAGCCATACACATTCAAGACTTCAGCCATACACATTCAAGGACTTCAGTCATTCACATTCAAGGACTTCAGCCATACACATTCAAGGACTTCAGCCCTACATATTTAAGGACTTCAGCCATACACATTCAAGACTTCAGCCATACACATTCAAGGACTTCAGTCATTCACATTCAAGGATTCAGCCATACACATTCAAGGACTTCAGTCATTCGCATTCACAGGACTTCAGCCATACGCATTCAAGGACTTCAGCCATACACATTCAAGGACTTCAGCCATACGCATTCTGTTCACATCACCCACAACAATCTATTATATTCGACCATCACCCTATTTGGCGCAAGCTGTGACACAACCCCTAAAAGTTTAACAAGATTTGGTTTCATAAAGTCATGTAATACGAAAATTCAGGTTGAAGCTATGAGTAAAATACAAATTAAAACAAACACCGAAGTAAATCTTGGACTTGCTCACATGACAGATAAATCAACTCGTGCAAAATTTACATATATGTTCCAAACAAATTCAGCGCTCTAGAGGACATTGGGACACTGAGAAATAATGGACAAATCTGAAAAAAGAAATTTTAAGCTTAATGGATGAAAGAAGAAAGATAACGAGAAAAGAGGAAAAACAAAAGAAAAAACTAGATAAGGGAATCAGGAATAAGTGGAATGAAGCTAGGGAAGTGTGGCTAGACACAAAGTGCAATGGAACTGAAGATCGACACAAAATAGATCCCAAGTTTATGTACAGAAATATTGAATTAATTGCTCACACGAAAAGCCGTGCACAACAGCTAGTTGCTTAAAATCAAAAGATGGTACGATTATTATGGTAATAGACAACACATTAGATGGGGAGATTACACTTTACACCTTTTGGAAGGAGACAGAAGAGAGGAACGTATTATTAGAAAAAAAAACATTCAAGGACCATCAATAATGAAAGATGAAGTTATTAGAGTAGCGATAAAAAGAAAGAAGCAGGAAAAAGCCCCAGGACCAGATAATATTACTACATATATGATTGAAGATTTAGATGAATTTGGTATTGAGAAAAGTAACACTCCTCTTAAATGAAATTTATGACACCAGAAAAATCCATATAGATTTGTTAAAATCAATTTTCATTGCATTTCCAAAAGCAGGGTCTAATACAACGTTTATCGTACAATCAGCTTGATGAGTGGGTGTGACAAAGATTCTATGTCTTGGGGATTTGTGCAGGTACGTCATCACGATGGAAGAACTCTCTGAGACGCAACCTTCTCTCTCCTTCTTTTATGTCCCAGAGCAATTCTGCTTCATTGACAGAAGTTGGAGTGGGTCAAAACTTGGAACCCAGTGACAGCACATAACGTTGTTCTGCAGAGAGTTGTACAGATGATAAATTTATCACCTGCTTGGGTTCAGCGTTGGTCTGTCATAAAGCCTGGAGGGATTTCAGGTCCGTACCTATGGATGGCAGCGGGAGAACTGTCTTGAGTGCTTTGGCTGATAAGTAGCTGTGTGTGAGATTTGCACTGTGCAACTGAGCAATGAGACACAATTTGGTACCCTTGAACAGCTTCAGGTTGGGATGAATGTATTTCAGTCTTTTCTAAAGGCTCATCTTCTAGAAATCCCCTGTCACAGTCCACAGACTGATCCAATCCTGAGCTGATTTCCGTCTGTTCTGAAGACTTGTCCTCTAGAAATCCCTGTCACAGTCACAGATGATCCAACCCTGAGTTCCTGTTGAAGTCCTCTAGAAATCCTGTACAGCACGTGATCCAATCCTGAGCTGATTTCCGTCTGTTCTGAAGGCTTGTCCTCTAGAAATCCCCTGTCACAGTCCACAGACTGATCCAATCCTGAGCTGATTTCCGTCTGTTCTGAAGGCTTGTCCTCTAGAAATCCCCTGTCACAGTCCACAGACTGATTCAATCCTGAGCTGATTTCCGTCTGTTCTGAAGGCTTGTCCTCTAGAAATCCCCTGTCACAGTCCACAGACTGATTCAATCCTGAGCTGATTTCCGTCTGTTCTGAAGGCTTGTCCTCTAGAAATCCCCTGTCCAAACCTCCTGAATAATTTTCAGTTTCAACAGGTGTGAGGTCATGATCCTCAATGGGTGAAGAGTGTTGCTCGTGGAATCCTCTGTTACACTCCTTTGAAGCACTGAGTGAAGTGTTGGGTTCTGTTGGCGTGGTTTCACAAGCCAATAGAGAGACTGACATATGCTCATATGTATTTCCGGTTTTGGAAAAGCTAATGTCCTGAACAGATCTTTCTCCAAGGCTACCTCGACTTAGTAAGGCTTAATTGTAAACTGTCACAGTTTTATTTTGACAGGCTCGAGCACTGAATAGAGAAAACTTTTTCTTTTTTTTCTTTTCGCACTTCTCATGTATTCTTTTTGCCTTTGTTTTCAACATGGCTAGGTGTGCTTGAAGATCTGATGACTCAGATGCTGACTTATCATTTGATTGCACCCTAGACTTTAGTTCCTCAAATTCAGCATACAATATACTGACTTCTTTTTCATAGAACTCCTTACAACATTTAAGGATGCGCAGCTCTGTTTCCGCTACAAGAGAAGAGATGAAGTTATGAGGGGCGAACGGAGGAAGTGCAGATTGTCCAAATTTCAAAGAGAATCCTTTTGGTACAACGTTGTGCGCAACACAATGTGACAGAAAGTTCAGGTGACTGTTATACCGTGATATCTTCAGTAAGACATTTGACGCTTTTCTCGCCTGTCTGTCCATCCCAGATCCAGATCATACTGGATACAGTTTTGGTCTGAAGGGTGTGGCGTTTTCACGCAAAAATGGAATGGATGAAACAGTTTGTTGTTGAGAATGACTAAAATGGCTATGATAGATCCAAAAAGGATTCAAAACGTGTTCACTCACCGAAGTGGCTAGACATAGATCGAATAAAAACACGAAAACGCCATTTTTTAGCTTTAGTAGCTTTCGGAGCTCTGATGCTCCTTCTTCAGCAGCCATGTTTATTTGCTACTGATGTCAATAGTTGACGTCACGGCATTCGTACACTCTAGAAACAGCAAAAAGCGACACGGCATTTCAGAAAGACAACAGGGACCCATTTGGCTTGGTCCACTGTCTCTTCAGCCTGTGACACTTGGACATCGTGTCCCTGTTATCACAGGTAGGTACGCACAAAAAGTAACAGGATTTTCTAATGGTCACAGATATCTGGAGAGAGGACAATCCTAAATGGAGGCGGTATACGTGGAGAAAACCGACACCACTTAAACAAAGCCGACTCGACTATTTCCTAATGTCTGATTATCTGTACTGGTATTATGAAAGTACGGATATTCTTTCAGGCTACCGTTCAGATCATTCAATGGTAACACTTCGCTTACTATTCCACAAATCCGAAAAGACGAGAGGTTTCTGGAAATTCAATAATCTCTTCTAAAGGATAAGCAATATGTGACAGAAATAAATGAAGAGATTTCAAATGTGATAAACGAGTATGCAGCTGACCATTATGATAAATCGAATTTAAATGAAATGGCAAAATCTGGCATTAAACTGAAAATCCCTGACAAACTCTTTTTAGATTTTCTATTAATGAAGGTACGGTAAAAAACCATAACGTACACCACAATGAAAAATATTAAAAAAATGAAAGAGAAGGAAAATAGACTTGTACAGGATATAGAAGCCTTTGAAAAGGTTGAAAACAAAACAGAAAAGGAAATAAAAGAACTTCGTGAAAGGACTCACGAACTTCAGATAATTCGGGACAAAAGAATGGAGGGATTATTACTGAGATCGAAGGCAAGATGGATTGCCGACGGGGAAAACATTTCTTAATATTTTTGCCATCTTGAGTGGGTTTTCTGGGTTTTCCAATGCCCTGAAATATGCCTTTACTTGTTCTATTTTGTATCTTGATTGTATTGAAGGAAGGTCAAGCAGGTATAGCATAGTCTCATTGGGTGTGTCTTTCATGGTTTCAAAGATCACTCTCATTGCTTCGTTTTGAATTCTTTCTTGTTTTAGCAGGTTTGTATGTGAAGACATCCCCTCAAGTAAAATAACATTAACTGGCACAACACTGAGACAAGTTGATAAGTTAAAGTATCTGGGAACAGTCATCTCAGCAGAAGGGTGCATGTGAAATTAAGGTCATACATTTCCTAAAATTCTCATACAAACATCAATTGAGTAGAGTAAGGAATTGTGATTTGTTAATTGCACAAAAGTTTTCGATCAGGCAGGACAAGAAGAATTGATCAACCAATTAGAAAAGTTCCATAATGATAGAAAATATCTAAAGAGAATAAGGAATATGTATTGGGAACAAACAGCAGGGTTGAGAGTAGAAAATGATATAAGCTCTTTTCAATCACTCAAAGGAGAGGTTAGAGTATGTATGTATGTATATGTATGTATGTATGTATGTATGTATGTATGTATGTATGTATGTATGTATCATTATGTATGTATGTATGTATGTGTGTATGTATGTGTGTATGTATGTTTGTATGTACGTACGTATGTATGTATGTATGTATGTATGCATGTATGTGTGTGTGTGTGTGTGCATGTATGTATGTATGTATGTATGTATGTGTGTGTATGCATGTATGCATATGTGTATGTATGTATGTTTATATGGGGGATGTGTTCTGGCACCAGATTTCTTATCACTTTACACCGAAGCCGTCATGAACAACCTAGAAGATTGCCCTGATATGAACGTTTGAGGAAAACTGATAAAGAATCTTCGTCATGCAAAATGCACCGTTTTAATTGCAGAAAATAGAAAGAAATGAATATAATAGAAAGAAACAGCAGAAGTAAAGAGCTAGAGCTAAATAGTAAGAAGACCGAAGACATCCCTCCATGCAAAATAACAGTAAATGGTGCAACATTGAGACATGTTGATCAGTTTAAATATCTAGGGACACTCGTCTCACCAGACGGTAGATACACCTTAGGAATATCCAGTAGACATGGCCAAGCTGAAACAGCATTTAAGAAAATTTTCAAAAAATGTCCTTACCAACAAATGCCTAGCCATTATCATCAAGGAGAGAGTTCTTCGGTGTTATATAGAAACTGTGCCGTTGTACGGATATCATCATCATCATCATCATCATCAGGTGCCCTGCCGCATGGCGTTGGCGACCATGGACTTCCAACCATCTCTATCTCTCGTTGTCCCCACATCTCTCCCACCCTCCTCATCCCCAGCCACTCCGGAAGTCCGTCCAGCATTCTCTCCCTGAGTCTACCTGGTGCTCTCTTTCCCTCCAGCTTTCCCGTTGTGACCAGGTGCTCCAAATCCCCCTTCCTCATAAAATGGCCTATAAATGTTGCTTGTCTTTTCCTAATCTTCCTTATGAGTGATCTACTTGTGTCTGCCTCCATCAAGACTGTCTCGTTTCTTTTCTTTGCTGTCCTTGGAACTCTCAACATTCTTCTGAGAAACCACATCTCGGCTGTCTTGATCCTGCTCTGGCTTTGCTTGCTGACTGTCCACGCCTCGCATCCGTACAACAGTATTGGTTCTATATAACATTCAAGGACTCTCTTTCTGATGTTAATTGATAGGCATTTGTTGGTAAGAATGCTTGTCATCTTCTTGAATGCTGTTTTGTACGGATGTGGAGCCTGGTTATTCCACATGGAACGTCAGAACAAGACTGAGGTGCAATGTGGTTTCTAAGATAAATGTTAAGAGTTTCATGGACAGCAAAGAAAACACACGAGATAGTCTCAAAAGAAGCTGACACAAAAGAACACTAATGAAGAAGAATAGAGAAAGATAAGCAACATTTATAGGACATTATATGTAATGAGGCAAGAGAAATTTGAGCATATAGTCATAAACGAAAAGTAGAGGGGCTTTTCCGAAATTTTTCACACTGACATGTTTGCAAACAATGTTAAATAACCTCCTTTCTGCTTTGAGGTAATGTCTATACTTGTGCACAGCAATTAATCCATACAAGCCTTTGATTCTTGAATATTCCTGCGCACGCATATAATCACTATTCATTCATACAATATCACCTTGCTGCAATCATCATCATCATCAAGTGCCTTGCCACACGGCGTTGGCGACCATGGCCTTCCATCTGTTTCTATCCCTTGTTGCCTCAAGTACTTCTTCCACCCTCTTTGTCTTCAGCCACCCTACAAGACCGTCCAATATATTCTCCCTGGGTCTACCTAGTGCTCTCTTTCCCTCTAGCTTTCCCGTTGTAACCAGGTGCTCCATTCCCCTTTCCTCATAAAATGGCCTATAAATGTTGCCTGTCGTTTCCTAATCTTCCTTATAAATGATCTTGTGTCTGCCTCCATCAAACTGTCTGGTTTGTTTTCTTTGCTGTCCATGGATCTCTTAACATTCTTCCTAGAAACCACATCTCAGCTGCCTCAATCTTGTTCTGGCTTTGCTTGTTGACTGTCCATGCCCCACAACCGTATAACATTATCGGTTCTATGTAACATTCATGAACTCTCTTCCTGGTGTTAATTGATAAGCATTTGTTGGTAAAAATGCTTTTGATCTTCTTGAATGCTGTTTTGGCTTGGCCAATTCTGCTGGCTATTTCTGATGTGCATCTGCCGTCTGTTGAAATGATCGTTCCCAGATATTTAAACTTATCAAACTGTCTCAAGGCTGTGCCATTTGCTGTTATTTTGCGTGAGGCGATTTCGTGTTTTTTACTGATCACCATGACTTGTGTCTTCTTGCTGTTTAGTTCCAACCCCTTATCTGTGCTATCTGTTTCTAGTATATTCACAAGGTTTTGTAGGTCCCTTTCATTTTCTGCAACTAGAACGGTGTCATCTGCATATCGAATGTTGTTTATCATTTTCCTCCAACCTTTAGCCCAGAATCTTCTTCTGGGTTTCTGATGATGTTTTTGCTGTAAGGTGAAAACAGATCTGGTGACAAAACACAACCTTGTCTGACTCCTCTTTCGATATTTTGGAAAGAGCTTACATTGTTTTCTATTCTCATTGCAGCTGTTTGTTCCCAATACATATTTCTGAATATTCGTAGATCTTTTCCATCAATATTGAGTGTTTCTAACTGGTTGATCACTTCTTCATGTCTTTCCCGATCGAAAGCCTTGGTATAATCAACAAAGCGTAAATATAAATCCTTATTAATCTCGATTGACCTCCCTGTGATAGTTCTTAGGATGTATATGGCATTAATAGTTCCTTTCCCTTCGGTAAATCCACACTGTTATTCCTTCTGCTATTTCTCTGTTGATTCTATTCCTTGTCCTCATCATGATTATTCTTAATAGGAGTTTAGTTACATGACTCATCAAGATGATTGTGCGATGGAGTTCGCATTCTATAGCCCCTGTCTTCTTTCAAAGTGCAATGAAAATTGATTGTGCGATGGAGTTCGCATTCTATAGCCCCTGTCTTCTTTCAAAGTGCAATGAAAATTGATTGTGCGATGGAGTTCGCATTCTATAGCCCCTGTCTTCTTTCAAAGTGCAATGAAAATTGATTGTGCGATGGAGTTCGCATTCTATAGCCCCTGTCTTCTTTCAAAGTGCAATGAAAATTGATTGTGCGATGGAGTTCGCATTCTATAGCCCCTGTCTTCTTTCAAAGTGCAATGAAAATGATTGTGCGATGGAGTTCGCATTCTATAGCCCCTGTCTTCTTTCAAAGTGCAATGAAAATGATTGTGTGATGGAGTTCGCATTCTATAGCCCCTGTCTTCTTTCAAAGTGCAATGAAAATTGATTTTGACATATCGTTGGGGATTTTTCCAGTGTCATAAATTTCATTTAGGAAGACTGTTATTTTTTCAATACCAAATTCCTCCAGGGCTTCAATCATCTCTGTAGTAATGTTGTCTGGTCCTGGGGTTTTTCCTGGTTTCATTTTTTTTGAGTGCTGCTCTAACTTCATCTTTCATTATGGGTGGTCCTTCAACGTTCTTTCTTATAATGTGTTCTTCGTTTCTGTCATCTTCAAAAAGTCTTTAATGTATTCTCCCCATCTGTCTAATAGTTTGTCTTTTTCCATGATAAGCGTACCATCTTTCGATTTTAAGCAACCAGTTGATATGCTTGTATTTTTTCTGTGGACAATTTCTTCATTTCTTTTGTACATATCCCGAGGATCCGTTTTGTGTCGGTCTTCTATTTCTTTGAATTTTGTTTTCAGCCAAGCTTCCTTAGCTTCATTTCACCTATTCCTGATTTCTTTGTTTATCTTCCTGTATATCTCCTCGTTATTCTTTGCCTCCCTCCGTTTCTCCATCAAGCCCAGAATTTCATTAGTCATCCAGCTCTTTTTTTATTTTTTGTCTACTTTAGGGATTTCTACAAACGCTTCATTTATCGAATTTCTCAACTTTGTCCATTGTTCCTCACTGTCACCAACGTCTTTCAGAGCACTGAATTTGTTTTGAACACATACGTTAAATATTTTACCTATCACTTCATCTGTCTTTAAGAGTCCAAGATTTAGTTTGATGCTGCTTTTGGTCTGTTTCCTTGTCCTTACTATCAGCCTAAACCTTCCCACTACAGGATTGTGGTCACTGTTGCAGTCTGCGTCTGGTAGTGTTTTTGCTGTCAGTAAAGAATTTCTAAATCTTTTATTGATCAGGCTGTAGTCAATCTGATTTTTGGTATAATCTCTTGGACTCGTCCAGGTCCATGTTCTTCTATTAGGCTGCTCAAACCAGGTGTTTCCTACTATGAACTCATTCATCTGTGCCCATTCTACAAGTTTCCCTCCCCTTTTATTTTGTGTACCAAGGCCATGAGGCCCAACTGTATCCTCCACCCTATCCTGTCCTACTTTAGCATTAAAATATCTCATTATTATTATAACTTCTTGTGATTTACATTGGCCCTTGGCCATCTCTAATACTTCGTAGAAGTTGTCAATTTATTTCTGAGTACTTTCGGATGTTGGTGCATGCCCCTGAATGATGTTGATATCGAATGGCCTACCACCCAATGTAACGCAAAACTCTGTCGGACACAGCCCAGTATCCCCTAACTGCTTTTGATTTGTCGCTGTCCATTACGATGCCTACTCCTCTTTCATGTGAGCTTCCACCAGAATATATCACTGTATTCTCTCCTGATGTTATCATGCCTGCCCCCTTCCATCTGACTTCCCCTAGTCCTAAAAGACTAATGTTACGCCTTTCCGTTTCTTTTTTGATATTGTCTAATTTACCTTTTGCAACAATGTTCTAACGTTCCATGTTGCCATTTTGGTATTTTTTTCTGATGTTGAACGCAGTAGCTTGCTGACGGTCTGGTGTCAGCTGCGCAGCATGACAGTCCCTACTGGACGAAGGTGCTCTATAGGAGCCCCTATTTACGTCGTTACACTTATGTTCCTTGTAATTTCTGGCCATGATATCTTGGGAAAGTACGATAGTGGTTTCCCGTTGCCTTCCTTCGGTTTGTTTGTGGTCTCTCCGCTAGCCTTTGTCGTTCCCACGACAATCTACAAGGCGATAGGGTGATTTTTTTTCAGGGTTTACTCCATTAGCCTTATTCTCTCCCCGGATGTCCACAAGGCAGTGGTGCAATAATCAATAGCAAAGTTCCGTTGACATCAGCAGACCATTCACGTTTCAACTTCAATACTCGAAACTGCTCCTGTGCATACGAACACACTTTACTGACAATGGACTCTGAACAGAGTGCACACTTCCTGAGGATCTGGATACCAAACACAACAACTGACGAACACTCTTTACTGACAATGGACTCTGAACAAAGTGCACACTTCCTGAGGATCTGGATACCAAACACAATAACTGACGAACACTCTTTACTGACAATGGACTCTGAACAAAGTGCACACTTCCTGAGGATCTGGACACCAAACACAATAACTGACGAACACTCTTTACTGACAATGCACTCTGAACAAAGTGCACACTTCCTGAGGATCTGGATACCAAACACAATAACTGACGAACACTCTTTACTGACAATGGACTCTGAACAAAGTGCACACTTCCTGAGGATCTGGATACCAAACACAACAACTGACGAACACTCTTTACTGACAATGGACTCTGAACAAAGTGCACACTTCCTGAGGATCTGGATACCAAACACACCAACTGACGAACACTCTTTACTGACAATGGAGTCTGAACAAAGTGCACACTTCCTGAGAATCTGGACACCAAACACACCAACTGACGAACACTCTTTACTGACAATGGACTCTGAACAAAGTGCACACTTCCTGAGGATCTGGATACCAAACACAACAATTGACGAACACTCTTTACTGACAATGGAGTCTGAACAAAGTGCACACTTCCTGAGGATCTGGACACCAAACACAATAACTGACGAACACACTTTACTGACAATGGACTCTGAACAAAGTGCACACTTCCTGAGGATCTGGACACCAAACACAATAACTGACGAACACTCTTTACTGACAATGGACTCTGAACAAAGTGCACACTTCCTGAGGATCTGGACACCAAACACAATAACTGACGAACACACTTTACTGACAATGGACTCTGAACAAAGTGCACACTTCCTGAGGATCTGGACACCAAACACAATAACTGACGAACACTCTTTACTAACAATGGACTCTGAACAAAGTGCACACTTCCTGAGGATCTGGACACCAAACACAACAACTGACGAACACTCTTTACTGACAATGGACTCTGAACAAAGTGCACACTTCCTGAGGATCTGGATACCAAACACAACAACTGACGAACACTCTTTACTGACAATGGACTCTGAACAAAGTGCACACTTCCTGAGGATCTGGACACCAAACACAACAACTGACGAACACTCTTTACTGACAATGGACTCTGAACAAAGTGCACACTTCCTGAGGATCTGGACACCAAACACAATAACTGACGAACACACTTTACTGACAATGGACTCTGAACAAAGTGCACACTTCCTGAGGATCTGGACACCAAACACAATAACTGACGAACACTCTTTACTAACAATGGACTCTGAACAAAGTGCACACTTCCTGAGGATCTGGACACCAAACACAACAACTGACGAACACTCTTTACTGACAATGGACTCTGAACAAAGTGCACACTTCCTGAGGATCTGGATACCAAACACAACAACTGACGAACACTCTTTACTGACAATGGACTCTGAACAAAGTGCACACTTCCTGAGGATCTGGACACCAAACACAACAACTGACGAACACTCTTTACTGACAATGGACTCTGAACAAAGTGCACACTTCCTGAGGATCTGGATACCAAACACAACAACTGACGATCACTTTACTGACAATGGACTCTGAACAAAGTGCACACTTCCTGAGGATCTGGATACCAAACACAATAACTGACGAACACTCTTTACTGACAATGGAATCTGAACAAAGTGCACACTTCCTGAGGATCTGGATACCAAACACAACAACTAACGAATAAAAAAAATCAGCTTTTGAAACTAGAAGGAAGGGGAGAAGGTTCAGGTCGAATCCTACCCTGTGTGCTTCTGTGACACTGTGTGTCTTCAAGCATTCTGACGAATTGTACTATTTCCTCTGCTGCGTGCTTTCAGAAGTTCTTGTGAACTGGACTGTTTTCTGTGCTATGCGCCTCCAGAAGTTCTTTTGAATTGTACTATTTCTTGTGCTTGGTGCCTTCCGGTGAATGGTACTGTTTTCTGTTATATGTGCTTTCAGGTGTTCTTGTAAATTGTACTAATTCCTGTGCTGTATGCCTTCAGGAGTTCTCATGAGTTGTAATGCTTCCTCTACATTCAGAAGCTCTCATGAACTACACGATGTCCTCTGCTGTCTGTCTTCAAAACTGCTTTGAAATTGTCAGCTCTTTTTGAATGGATATTGGGAGAAGAAAATTATCTAATACAAAACAGTTCATCAATTCAGCAAATTGAAAACGTATGTCCCCATAGCTTACGTCAACCACGTTTTATTTCTTCACTAATGAAACTAAAACATGCTTTTGAATCCACATGGCCTCTTTCTGACAAAAATAGAAGTGATGTAGTCTTACTTAGTTTGGTTACATTACCCACCCAGACGCACAAACCAAGACCATCCATCAGGATATGCTGAAAGAAGGTGTACATGAGGTGGATAGGAGAAGAGCTGTCTCTAACCTCAAAGAACGGACCAATCTATGTATGCCAGCCATTTTAGAAGCAATGAAGGATCCTGTTTTCGGCTATTTTTGTGAAGGATCCTGTCTAATGCTACATCCATGAAGGATCCTGTCTACTGCTACATATTTGAAGGATCCTATTCACTGCTACATCCACGAAGAATCCAGTCTGTTGCTAGAAATATTAGTTCCCTAAACCCCATCCCTCAATGACCACTCCTACTCTAGGACTTCGTGATGACCAGTGAAAGGAGATGTTCTTGGAGTTCGCAACAGACAGAACCTGGCTCTAGTATTGAACTAGAGAACTGGAAAGAGCTGTTGTTAGTGCCAGTGTCTCTACAATGGAAATGACAGGGGACAAAGTTATCTGAATAAAATTTTATTGGGGGGGGGGGGACACTTAATGAAACATTCAAAATCATGTCAAATTCATCATTTGAGCACAGAGAAGTTGGATGTGAACTTCCAGCAAACTACTGACAAGTTCTTGCATCACGTGACCGCCATTGTCACAAAAGATAGAGCCAGCAGTGACGTAATGAAGGCCTCACATACACGTTGGCATGTAGATACACATCAGACAGAGCCAAACAGACAGCCAGCATTGGTAGTGGCGAATGCCTAACATACAGGTTGACATGTACATACATAACAGACAGAACTAAATACACAGCCAACTCAAGTCACGAGGAAAGACTCACGTGGAGGTTGACATGTTGAAGACAGCTCTTAAGCTGTACGAAAAATGGATTCAAGTCCTTTTACAATGTTACTGATGTACTGTTTGCCTGTATTATCAAATGTCGTGATTCAAGTCCTTTTACAATGTTACTGATGTACTGTTTGCCTGTATTATCAAATGTCGTGATTCAAGTCCTTTTACAATGTTACTGATGTACTGTTTGCCTGTATTATCAAATGTCGTGATTCAAGTCCTTTTACAATGTTACTGATGTACTGTTTGCCTGTATTATCAAATGTCGTGATTCAAGTCCTTTTACAATGTTACTGATGTACTGTTTGCCTGTTTATCAAATGTCGTGATTCAAGTCCTTTTACAATGTTACTGATGTACTGTTTGCCTGTTTTATCAAATGTCGTGATTCAAGTCCTTTTACAATGTTACTGATGTACTGTTTGCCTGTTTATCAAATGTCGTGATTCAAGTCCTTTTACAATGTTACTGATGTACTGTTTGCCTGTTTATCAAATGTCGTGATTCAAGTCCTTTTACAATGTTACTGATGTACTGTTTGCCTGTATTATCAAATGTCGTGATTCAAGTCCTTTTACAATGTTACTGATGTACTGTTTGCCTGTATTATCAAATGTCGTGATTCAAGTCCTTTTACAATGTTACTGATGTACTGTTTGCCTGTATTATCAAATGTCGTGATTCAAGTCCTTTTACAATGTTACTGATGTTACTGTTTGCCTGTATTATCAAATGTCGTGATTCAAGTCCTTTTACAATGTTACTGAGTACTGTTTGCCTCTATTATCAAATGTCGTGATTCAAGTCCTTTACAATGTTACTGATGTACTGTTTGCCTGTATTATCAAATGTCGTGATTCAAGTCCTTTTACAATGTTACTGATGTACTGTTTGCCTGTATTATCAAATGTCGTGATTCAAGTCCTTTTACAATGTTACTGATGTACTGTTTGCCTGTATTATCAAATGTCGTGATTCAAGTCCTTTTACAATGTTACTGATGTACTGTTTGCCTCTATTATCAAATGTCGTGATTCAAGTCCTTTTACAATGTTACTGATGTACTGTTTGCCTGTATTATCAAATGTCGTGATTTTAACACTTGTAACAGTCTCTCTTCCTGTTTTTGTTGTCTTCGTTGTGTTACAACTGTCCATATGTACAGCAGTGGGTTGAGTGCACAGTTGAGTGGTAACAGCAATACAACCATAGTCACATGAGCCTTGTCTGAGGCACCACCGCCATCTAAGGTCACCATACTGCTCAGACCGAGGGAGAACCAGCACCCAGCATTTATTATAGCCAATTTCATCAACAGGTGGGCTGAAAAATAAATAAATTTCTTTGTGGGATCCATTAGGATTGGATGGATAGGTGTTCGTCTGTAAATGATCAGTTGGCTAACAATCACCACAGAGCACAGGATACAGTTAACCACGACAGTGACTGTGAACCACCTGAACTCTTCTGTGGAGTTACTATCAGATAGAGCCAGACGACACAGACCAGACTGGTCATCAAGGCCCCAATGTGACAGTCCAGGAAGAAAAGGTATCACAGACAACAAAAGTCCAACACACCACGACACTGCAGAAACAGCAACTGTCAGAGGTCTATTGAATATCCACGTAGTTAAGGGGAAACACAGGACAATGATGTGATCTAGTGTGATGAACCAGAGGATCACAACAGATACCTCACTGGACAGAAGGGAAAGAAAACCAGCGATCTTGCAAGTCACGCTGTTGGTCCATGTCTTTTCAAAGTAGATATATTTTCCATAGAATATTTCATTGGCCACTGTAACTATGCTGATGTGGATTCCCATGCAGATATTAGCAATCTGAAATTGAGCAATAAACGTGATGAAAACACCGCCAAACATGTTCTTTTCCACGAATGTTGCTATGAAAGAAGCCAAATTCCCTAGAATGGAAAATGTACTAAGTATCCAAAAGAAAAGCCTGTACAGTTCAGTCGGTAACAAATACTCACAAGAAAAAAAACATGGGCTGGGGAGATACACATTGTATTATGTGTGATTGTTTTAAAATCAAAGTTCTACAACAAAGCCTATAATTTGAGGAGGAGATACTTTTCAAATGATTCCACATGGACAATGCATCCAAGGGAAAGTAGGTCACCGTATTTCCCCTGACGTCCAGTTCGGTCAGCTGTGGCATATATTGGACTGCTCTGGGCCCAATTATTTGAATGCTAGAAAATGATAAATCCAGATGTGTGATTAAGGGAAAGTAAATAGGTAGCTTACTGTTAAGTATCTGGACACGTGTTTTTGAAGCGTCTATTTTTGCTAGAGCATAATGAAACAGAAAATATGGCTTACCTGTCAGTAACGTCAGAGGGTTGTTTGCTAAAAATAAAGTTCTTAAATTCCAAAGCTTCAGAAAAACAATCCTATCTACAGTTCTCAGGTGGTTGTATGTCAGATCAAGGGACTGCAGATTGCGAAGCTTCACGCTTGATATATTGACCAGAGCACAATAGGAAAGATTCAAATGAACGAGGAATGTATTACTACTAAAATCAACCAGCGTCATTCCTGAGCCTGTGGCGTCCACGTAGCGAAGCTGGGGAAAGTGGTCAGCACAGAAAACCTGGGAACATAACAAAGAATGACCTTGACATTGACAGCCATCAGGACAGGTCATGTCACACAGCCATTCATCATCACGCTGTGGACACTGACCCCAGCCATCACACAGATGATCTCCATGAACACAAATTTTAGAACCACGACACTGGTAGAAACCAGGACAGGTGAATGTTTCACAGTCTTGTTCATCTTCACCATATGTACAGTCAGAAAATTCATTACATCGAGTGTAGACAGGAAGACAGTACAACCAGTCTTCTGTACACCAGTAATGAGTGTCAGGACAAGACTGATGAAATGTCATCAGCTGCTGAGTAAAGTATCCTGTGCCATCCAGGTTGTTGAAAAGTCGTTGATTTTTGTTGGACCTGTTGTAGTAGACAAAGCACTCCCAGTTAAAGCGCTTATCATTGGGGCAGCTGATCTCATCAGAGTCATCCAGACAATCTGCGTGGTCATTGCAACGTTGGCTGTCCAACACACACTGACCATTGGCGCACAGAAAACCACTGCATGAAGGATGTTGACAGAATGACTCATCATTGTGATCTGGACAGTCGTGTCTGAAGTCACACACCAGGGTGTAAGGCAGTGTTGTCATTTCATCATCACAGACAAACATGACAATGGTGTAGCCAGTGTGCTTTCCAGGAAAAGTCAGTGTATCTGAGTTCTTAGTGCTCATGTTCCAGAACACGTATGAGCTTGTATACATCATTTTCCCACGGTGAACTTGAAGATCACAGGACAAAAATGTATGTGTCACGTGACCCTTTGGACAATCTGATAATGTCTGTTGTGTCTGTATCAGTACAGACAGTGCCAGGTTTAAAACAGGAAACTCAACGGTTTGAACAGTATACAGGTTTTGTGATTGTAATTTCACTTCACAAAGTATATGGCTTAAACAATCAGTTCGAGAACCAACTAAAAGCAACAGGCGTGCGAGCATACTCCAATACGTTCTGAGCCTTTGGGCACACGGTGGAAATTCATAACTGAAATGTACAAGGTTGTAGATCATAGTGCTGTCAGACCAATGACGGAACTTGCTGTACATAAATGTCACAGACTTCCAGCCTAATGTATGACCTGATAACATTTCGAAGACATCTTGGTGATTAAAAATATGCATCAAATCTTTCTGTTCCTCTCTGGTTTTGACTGAAGCCAGCTGTCTACCCATTTTCTGACATTCATACGTTGCTAGTGCAGGAGGCAAACAAACATCTGTTTTAACGTATGCAAAACATTTGTCCCGTGAAGCCACCAAACCCTGACAATCAGGACTGCTGAAGGGACAGTGTTCTGTTTCATCCTGTCCATGTTCACACTCTGACTTAAAGTTACAATCCAGGTGGTGCTTAAAGCTGGAATAGTGATCGACAGAACAGTTGAACAGTCCACTGGGTAACTGATGGGGTTTAGCTGTCTCTAAGTGAAAAGAAAACAATATTTTCAGACTGATACTTTTATCTAATGGTGTGTGATGCACACTGCTGACATGAATTTGAATACGTGCTGTGGGAAAAATGTGAGCCGACGCATTATGGTCACCACACATACGCAAGACTCTCTGACGTGTATCTGGCTGTGTATAAATCAACTCTGCGTATGTATGAGGTTTGTAATATTTGTTTCTTGTTCTCTGAAAACTAACTATGATGTCACTGCCAGAGGGCGCTGTCACGTCACCCCAGATATCATGGAAAGGTAGCCAGTAAAACGTCTGACGTGGTAATACCATGTACCCACAACAAGGTGACGTAGATACCTTAATAAAACTGTGACCTTCAATTGCTTGTAGTCGTATTCTAACTAACGGCTTGTTAAAGTGCATAAAAGACAGGTAGTTGTCGAATGATTCAACGTACTCTACTTCCAAAGTATGTATTTCGCAATATATTGGATAGTACTGTGTTTGTCCGAGGGGAAAATTCCGTTCAAACACTATAGTATGCCATTTCCTGGTGCTACACCAGTATTCCAAACGTTGGACCCGAGCCCGGACTAACATACCCGGTGGTACCTCTACATGCAGAAAACAGAAAGGTCTGAACTGATCACATATCCCATACACCACTCCCTGCTGTGACAAAAGGGCATGAAATGTCCGATCCCATATCTGGTCCTGGCAGCGTGTCAAATTGGCCTGTAGGACTGTGACGTTTGTATGGTTCTGATTCATGATGTAGTCTACACCCGGACAGAGGTCACTGATGTTCAGTGGATCAAGAGTGATGCTGGTGCTGGTGACGTTTATGTTGCTCTGGTGATGATGATGATGATGATGATGATGATGATGATGATGATGATGATGATGATGGTGATGGTGATAACAACATAATAAGAATAGTAACTATACTAACAATAATGATGAAAATGCTATCATTATCATCATCATCATCATCATCGTCGTCGTCGTCGTCGTCGTCACCACCACCACCATCGTCATCATCATCATCACCATCGTCATCATCATCATCGTCATCATCATTATCCTCCTACTCAACATCATCATCATAATGATCACCATCATCATCATCACCATCGTCATTATCATCATCATCATCGTCGTCGTCGTCGTAGACGTCATCATCAACGTGCAGAATGGCAACGGATGGTTCCTTCATGGTCACTACACTTCGCCATTTTTGATTTAAAAAAAAAAGCAGCTGTTCAGTAGTCGTATTGCGTCTGCCTCACTGAAGGTGGCCAGCAACCACAGGCCGAATGCTATTATCAGATGCGGCCATATTTGCCACACAAAAAAAGCTTGCTATGTTAGGTGTCACGAATGAAGATAAACGCTGTGACATTTCACAGGCTGTCAATTCCATAACATAGCATGCAAACTGTCAAAATATGTTCGTTGTCTTCAACGTTTATCAGTTTCGAAAAACAAAAAAACAAAAACAAAAAAAATCAAGAACAAAAAACAAACAAACAAAAAGGTAACCAGGAAAAAACGAAAAACTCATAACTTACACCTCCTTTTATTTCTCATCATCATCATCATCATGTGCCCTGCTGCATGTTGTTGGTGATGATGGCCCTCCATATGTATCTATCCCGTGTTGCTGCAAGTAACAACAGTAGCAACAGCAACAACGAAAACAATGAATAATAATAACAATAACATCATAAATAATAATATATCAATAATAATAATAATAATGATAACAATAATAATAATAATGATAATAATAATAATAATAGTACCGTAAAGTTCGGGCTATTGGGCGCACCAGTATACAGGGTGCACCCATTAAATTATAGAAAAATCTGAACAATTTGCACATAAGCCGCACTGCTTTATAAGCCGCACTTTTTCAATGGCCAGGTCGATCACCTTAAACTTGAAGGCTGCTTCGTAGACATTCGGCTTGATGAGGGTGTACGCTTGAGCAGAGCAGAACTGAATACCGATCCAATGCAATGTGTGCGGATTTGATTTTAAATCATGAACAGCTAACAGTTAACACTTTAACGTGGACAGTTAACACTTTAACATGGAGCTCACCGAAACATTCATGAACGGTAAACACGATTTTGATGAGTTAAAGAGAAGTTAAGAATATACGAGAACGTGACGCTCCTGGGATCAGGGAAAATCCAGACATAAGCTGCATCGTTTTTTAGGCCGCAGGGGTTAAAGCTGGGGAAATTTCGCGGCTTATAGCCCGAACTTTACGGTAATAACAATAGTAATGATGATGATGATGATGATGATGATGATGATGATGATGATGATGATGATGATGATGATGATGATGATGATGATGATGATGATGATGATGATGATGATGATGATGATGATGATGATGATGATGATGATGATGATGAGATGATGATGATGATGATGATGATGATGATGATGATGATGATGATGATGATGATGATGATGATGATGATGATGATGATGATGATGATGATGATGATGATGACGACGACGATGATGATGATGATGATGATGATGATGATCATAGTTCATCAAACAGTGTTCTAGACACCTACAATTCTACAATACAAAGAATATGAATATGATATAATACACATTCACAGTGAAACACACCAAAAACAACATCAAATTAAAACTTGGACTTTTAAAGACAGATGAAGTGATACGTAAAAAATTTAATGTACATGTTCAAAACAAATTCAGTGCTCTGGAAGACGCTGGTGACAGTGAGGAACAATGGACAAATTGAGAAATTCGATAAATGAAGCAGGTGAGGAAATCCCTAAAGCAAATAGAAAAGCAAAAAAGAACTGGATGACTAATGACATTTTGGGCTTGATGGAGGAAAGGAGGAAGGCAAAGAGAAATGAGGAGATCTACAGGAAGATAAACAAGGAGATCAGGAATAGGTGCAATGAAGCTAAGGAAGCTTGGCTGAAATCAAAGTGCAAATAAATAGAAGACCGACACAAAACGGATCCTCAGAGTATGTACAGACGAATTGAAGAAATTGTCCACAGAAAAAAATACATGCACATCAACTGGTTGCTGGAAATCGAAAGATGGCACGCTTATCATGGAAAAAGACAAAATATTAGACAGATGGGGAGAGTACATTAAAGACCTTTTTGAAGATGACAGAAACGAAGAACACATTATAAAAAAGAACTTTGAAGGACCACCCATAATGAAAGATGAAGTTAGAGCGGCACCGAAAAAGATGAAATCGGGAAAAGCCCCAGGACCAGACAACATTACTACAGAGATGATTGAAGCCCTGGAGGAATTTGGCATAGAAAAAATAACAGTCCCTCTAAATGAAATTTACGACACTGGAAAAATCCCCAAAGATATGTCAAAATCAATTTTCATTGCACTTCCAAAGAAGACAGGGGCTATAGAATGCGAACTCCATCGCACAATCAGTTTGATGAGCCATAAAACAAATATCCTGTTAAGAATAATCATGATGTGGACAAGGAATAGAGTCAAAAGAGAAATAGCAGAAGGAATAACAGTGTGGATTTGTGGAGGAGAAAGGAACTATTAATGCCATATACATCCTAAGAACTATCATAGAGATGTCAAATGAGATGAATAAGGATTTGTATTTATTCTTTGTTGACTACACCAAGGCTTTCGATCGGGAAAGACATGATGAATTGATCGACCAACTGGAGAGACTCAATGTTGATGGAAAAGATCTACGACTAATCAGAAATATGTACTGGGAAAAAACAGCTGCAATGAGAATAGAAAACAATGTGAGCTCTTTCCAAAATATCAAAAGAGGAGTCAGACAAGGTTGTGTTTTGTCATCAGATCTGTTTTCACTTTACAGCGAAAACATGAGAAACCTAGAAGAAGACCCTGGATTAAAGGTTGGAGGGAAAATGATAAACAACATTCGATATGCAGATAACACCGTTCTAGTTGCAGAAAGTGAAAGAGACCTACAAAACCTTGTGAATATACTAGAAATAGAAAGCAAAGGTAAGGGGCTGGGAATAAACAGCAGGAAGACTGAAGTCATGGTGATCAGTAAAAAACATGAAATCCCCTCATGCAAAATAACAGCAAATGGCACAACCTTGACATAGGTTGATAAATTCAAATACCTGGGAAAGGTCATTTCATCAGACGGCAGATGCACATCAGAAATAACCGGCAGAATTGGCCAAGCCAAAACAGCATTCAAGAAGATGAAAAGCATTCTTACCATCAAATGCCTATCAATTAACATCAGGAAGAGAGTGCTTGAATGTTATATAGAATCAATAATATTGTACGGATGCGAGGCGTGGACAGTCAACAAACAAAGGCAGAACAAGATTGAGGCAGCTGAGATGTGGTTTCTAAGAAGAATGTTGAGAGTTCCATGGACAGCAAAGAAAACAAACGAGACAGTCTTGATGGAGGCAGACACAAGTAGATCATTCATAAGGAAGATTAGGAAAAGAAAGGCAACATGTATAGGCCATTTTATGAGGAAGGGGGATTTGGAGCACCTGGTCACATCGGGAAAGCTGGAGGGAAAGAGAGCACCAGGTAGACCCAGGGAGAAAATGCTGGATGGACTTGCTGAGTGACTGGGGACGAGGAGGGTGTGGGAAATGCTAGGGGCAACGAGAGATAGAGGCAGGTGGAAGTCCATGATCGCCAACGCCATGCGGCAGGGCACCTGATGATGATGATGATGACACCTTCACTTCTCTTTTACTAATCGACATTACATCATGCACACACTCTCAACAACATCTTTGTACACGACCCTATACAAACACACTAAAATTATGTGAGTTGGGATCAATATTCATGTTAGCTTAAACTTAGTTTAAGCAGAAGGATTCGCCAAAAAGATGGGCTTTAAGTTGGGTCTTAAAAGAGGAAAGGTTAGACGAATTTATCAGATAAAAGGGCAGATTATTCCCCCCAAAAAAGTACAGAATGGGCAAAAAATTAGAAACACGGGTCTTGCGTGTGTATCGCACGATTTTGAACAGCCGAGTACAAGAAGAATAGTGAAAAGTAGGTGAAGGAGAATATGCATGGAACAATTTAGAGATCTTAGCAGGAGCAGTACCAGACAATACTGTAACGCACAGAAACAACATTTTTGTATCCAAGACGCTGTTTCAGTTTCAGTTTCTCAAGCTGGCGTCTCCGCACTCGAAACAAATTTCATAAGCGCTAACGTCCACAGGTGTCATGTGTATGGTGATCAGGGCAAAAGCCTTGAGCCTGCACATAAACCCATGAACTAGCCAGGTCCTGAAACCCTACCTAGACTATGTTTTACTTCGTTTACATTTATACTGGTGTTTTATCAGCCTACCACTGGAATGATCTTGTTACATGTAAATAACATGTGTATCTGTATACCTTACCTTCAAAAAAGGAACATACCTAGCTAAAGTAAATAAATACTTAAAGGTCTGAATCACAACACAACTAGCTATTCTGTATAAACTCGTCTCACATGACAGACCCCCCCCCCATCAATACCCAAATCCTCAGCTGTCTATCAGCTGGGTGAAGACAATATTTTCTGTCATAGATAAGTATGTAAGCAGGTGAGTGAGTAAGTAAGTAAGTAAGTGAGTAAGTAAGTGAATGAGTGAATAAGTAAGTGAATGAGTGAATAAGTCGGTGAATAAATAATACAAAATAAAGGAATGTGAAGATAAATAAACAGGTAAGAGATGAAAATAACAAATAACAGTAAATACATGCATATACCCACTTGCCCGCACACAGACATACACACATACATTCACACACACACCCATATCGACACAGCATGATGGCCAACAACATCAGCTATAACATCAGCAGCAACAACAACAACACCAGCAAAGAGATATAGGAAGCCAGTGGAGCGTACAAAGCACGGATGTTAAACTGTCACAGCAAGAAGCTTTGAGGACAACTCTGGCAGCAAAATGTTGAATTTTCTGTAGAGGTTGAACAGACAAGGGAGCGTCAATAAGACCAATTAAAGTAACCAAGACTTCAGAAAGGCAAAAAGGCTAATTGGTCTTCAAGGGGTGGGACCTGGGAAATCAACCTATCTCTCTAATGTTGTTTTTTTTACCAGGGAAGCTGGGCAGTGCTCTGTTCTTCACAACTTTTAGCTGCCATGGGAGCTTTAGCGTGTGTAGCCAGAAGGCACACGGGTCCGACTCGTTTTTAGTCCCCTTCAGAAGGAGTAGACGTTCAGTTCGATTTTCTGATCGAACTGAGGAGAAAAGTCGAGGCCTCTACGGGGAGCGAACCCTGGAACCTCGAGTTTTGCTATTGACAGGCGAACGTCTGAACCATTCTGCCATATGAATATGCAGTTGAAGCGAGGGAGAGGGGATGGGCGCCGCTCTCGTGGTGCTGGCCCCGAAAAAAGTTGAGGTATCTGCCACCTCATTCCCCTACGAACTCAGGGTTATGGAACTATTTAGGTAGGACCTCAGAACCTGGCCACCTCATGGGTTTATGTACAGGCTTGTACTGTGATCACTCTGGATCTTCTTCATCACATAGCACCTGTGATGATAGTGCATTATGGAATTCATTCCGAGCGCGTAGACGTCATTTTGAGAAACTGAAATTGAGAAACTGAGAAACTAGACGAGAAAATACACAAGGCATAACGAGATACGAAGGATTTTGCTGCAGAATCGATGAGAAGATGGCGAATGCAGATAATGCTTTTAAGTTCTAAATAAGCCACCTTGCAGTTATAATCCATTTAAACTGATCTGAATGCATCAACGACGTCAGACTACCCAATGGAAATAACATATAATCCTTGTAAGCAGTCTGCGTGCATCAATGACATCAAACCACTCCATGAAATTGACCTACATTTAGTGTTACACACAGGTGTACAGACGTCATTCCCACAGCACACGTTATTGGTGTTACAAACAGGTTATAGACGTCACATTCCACGTACACGTTATGTGTTACAAACAGGTTACAGACGTCATTCCCACAGTACAAGTTGTGTGTGTTACAAACGCTGTACAGTGTCAGTCCTACAGTACAAGTTGTTAGTGTTACAAACAGGTGTACAGTGTCAGTCCTAAGGTACAAGTTGTTGATGTTACAAACTGGTGTACAGGCCCACCATTTCTACAGTATAAGTTGTTGATGTTACAAACAGGTGTACAAGGCACCATTTCTACAGTAAAACGTTGTTGATGTTACAAACAGGTGTACAGGCACCATTTCTACAATACAAATGTTGATGTTACAAACGGTGTACCAGGCATCATTTCTATAGTACACAGTTGTTGATGTTACAAACAGGTGTACAGGCACCATACTACAGTACAAGTTGTTGGTGGTTACAAACTGCTGTACATGCGTCACTCCTACAATACCCAGTTCCTGAGTTGCAAACAAGTGTCATCATCAATTACCCTGCCCAGTGCCGTTGGCGAAGAACTCTCTTCCTGATGTTAATTGATAGCATTTTGATTGTAAGAATGCTTTCATCTTCTAAATGCTGTTTTGGCTTGGCTATTTCTGATGTGAATCTGCCATCTGGTGAGATGACCGTTTCCCAGATATTTAAATTTATCAACCTGTCTCAAAGTTGTGCCATTCGCTGTATTTTGCATGAGGGGATTTCTTTTTTTTTACTGATTACAATGACTTCAGTCTTCTTGCTATTTAGCTCCAGCCCTTTATTTTCACTGTCCATTTGTATTATATTCACTATACTTTGTGGGTCTTTTTCGTTTTCTGCAATTTAAATACGGTGTCATCTGCGTAACGAACATTCTTTATCATTTTTTCCTCCAAACTTTGTCACAGGGCCATTCTTCAAATTTCTGATGATGGTTTCGCTGTAAAGTGAAAACAAATCTGGTGACAGAACACAGCCCTGCCCTATTTTGATAATTTGGAACAAGGTATATTGTTTATTCCAACATCAAAAGATGAACTCGTGTTACAGGAATGACGCTTGTACAGGAAGTATTCATGTAGTGCAGTAATGGTCAATAGCGTTCTTCAAGTATTGACCTTGTTCATTGTCATGTAGTGCAGTAATGGTCAATAGCGTTCTTCAAGTATTGACCTTGTTTGCATGTAGTGAAATGCAATGTGAGTACACAGTCATTGTGTATTGTCACGTGTAGATATGTGTAGACTGCTCTGGGAATTGCATGAAAAATGACGTTTGACAATGGTACTGGCAATACTTTTGTTTTCCTTCTTGAGTGACAAATATTACATCTGGGTGGTTATGTTTTCTTCTTTTTTATTTCTGGTTTTACTTGCATGAAGAGTATATGTATTTAATAATTCAAAGACTACTCATGTTGTATTCTGTGCAGGAAAACAGACGTGACAGGGACAGACACAGATACGAACACACGTAAACATTCAAAACAGCTATCTTATGAGAGGCGACAGTTGATGTAGCTTGTGAGTTGTCTGTAGATAAAACAGAGTGCATGGTACAGATTCTTCTTCGTTTTCTTCTTCAAGTCAGGCACTGTGGAACAGAAGATTATCTCCCTTTGACGAATCAAGGCTCCTGCTCTTTCAACAGATTTATCAAGTCACTGACTGGTCTGAGCAGAGCTTGATTATATCAAAATGACCTGTGCTGTGCTGTGCAGGTTGTGATGTGAACGTGTGCACAAGTTGACCACGGAAGAATGTCCTCAGAAAGGTTGCGACTGTCTTGCCTTGATCATCATTGTCATCATCATCATCATCATCATCATCATCATCGTCATCATCATCATCGTCGTCGTCGTCGTCTCGTCGTCGTCGTCATGTGCCCTGCCCCGTGGTGTTGGCGATCATGGCCTTCCATATGTATCTATCCCTTGTCACCGCAAGCACATCTTCCACATGTCTGTCCTCAGCCACCCTGCAAATCCGATATTTTCTCCCTGGTCTACCTGGTGCTCTGTTTCCCTTCAGCTTTCCTGTTGTGACCAGGTGCTCTAATTCCCCTTTCCTCATAAAATGGCCTATAAATGCCTTGAACATATCAATCACACCGTCGCACAACGTGCACCGCCTGCAACAGTTACCTACTCCTTACATCAGGAGATAAGTCTGCAAGCCCTTCATACAGCGACGTTGTCTTCAGCGCGCTAGGGCAATGACTGTAGTCCTTCAGAAGGGGACATAAAACGAGTGGGACCCGTGTGCCTTCTGCCTGCTGACGCAAAAGATCCCACGGCAGTTGAAAATCGTGAAGAGCAGGGCATTGCCCGGCTGTCTTTGGTATAAAACATTGGACAGATAGGTTGATTTTCCCAGGTCCCACCCCTTGAAGACCAGTTAGCCTTCTTGCCTTTCTGAAGTCTTGGTTTAAAGAAATGTGAATATGAACATGAATTTGAAGCGAGGGAGGAAGGATGGGCGCCACCCTCGTGGTGCTGGCTCCGGGAAAAGCTGAGGTCTCTGCCACCTCACTCCCCTACAACCTAAGGGTTATGGAACTATCTAGGTAGGACCTCAGGACCTGGCCAGCTCGTGGATGCATGTGCATGCTTAAGGCTTCTGCCGTGATCATTCTGGATCTTCTCCATCACATGGCACCTGTGACGTTAGTGCTTATGAAATTCATTCTCAGCGCGGAGACGTCATCTTGAGAAATTGAAAGTGAAACTGAAATCGCCTTGAGACTGATCTTCCCCAGTCAGCTTTACTCTGGAATGATCACCTGTCCTAAGCATGGGTCTGTAACAATTCAGTTTAATCACAGAACATGGCCTTGGGCAGAAAGGCTGAGGATCGCACATTCAGAAAACTGGTGTCAAGATGATGATACTTCGTCAAACACTGGACGGAGCAACAGGGAAGTTTCAGTCTTTTTCTCTTGATTTTTGTATCTGGTGTTTGTTTGTTTGTAATCTTACACTTGACAAAGGCCAGTTGGCCGCTTTTTTCGTGTGTTTTTTTTTTCTGGTTCCTGTTTGTTTGACCGTGGGCAGTCATACTTGTTTTGAACAAGTAACATACTGTGAAAGGGTAAAAACTAACATATAATTTTTATTTCTTGTTGTTGCTGGCGTACAACTTGAATATGTTTCACCAGTTATGGCAAAATCTTACAATCTCGTCACCTTTAGATAGTATGCTTCAAGTTCACCTTTTCAAGTAATTTCACACTGTCATAACTTGACATGCCTACCCTCACAATTTGATACAGCTTCTGTCCTTTCCTGTTCTGTTTGTCTCTATTACATGTACTTTCTTGCTTTTCAGTTTGTCTCTATTACATGTACTTTCTTGCTTTTCTGTTTGTCTCTATTACATGTACTTTCTTGCTTTTCAGTTTGTCTCTATTACATGTACTTTCTTGCTTTTCAGTTTGTCTCTATTACATGTACTTTCTTGCTTTTCAGTTTGTCTCTATTACATGTACTTTCTTGCTTTTTTCTGATTCGTTTGGTCTCTATTACATGTACTTTCTTGCTTTTCAGTTTGTCTCTATTACATGTACTTTCTTGCTTTTCAGTTTCAGTGAGTTAGTGTATACATGAAGAGAACGTGGTGCACACGTCGTCTTGGAACAGTCAGGCAACAAACAGTTAAAACATGGAAGAAAAGAACAAACTGTTTCATTTTCTCCAATTATAAAGATAGGTCTAGCTGGCTCTTCGTGGAATAGTTTGGTGTTTTGGAGTTACGTGCAAACACGTCCATATCATCAAGGTAAAACATATACACCGCTGAATTCTAGTTGTCTTTTTCGTCAGGAGTTTCGTTATCTACTGATAGAAGATCTCTGGCATTATTTATAAAAGAATGGCTTGTACACACACACACACACACACACACACACACACACACAACACACACACACACACACACACACCACACACACACACACGTTCATATTTTCTCTTTCACAAATGAATGTGATTATTTTCTAAGAAAGCATATGCTACACCCATTATCCCCTCCCCTATCTCCCCATCCGTCTCTGGAAACAGAAGCTTTTTCTTCAAGTTGGAATCATGCCATAAATCATGAGATAATGTTTTAAACAGTACAGTGAACAGCCATGATTTATGTCATGACGTGTTGGTTACACTGACGAACAGACTGTCACAAAGTTAATAGTGTTATGGTAAATAGGACTTTGCACACGTGATGTATGTAGAGGTAAGTTATAGCCCAGCAGCAACAAGAATATTTACTTTGCTGACAAGCCACTTGATTTATTGTCTGGCAGTCAATGATATGATGCTGTGCAGTTGTGTTATGTTCCTATTGATCGCAGACATTCTCACAAGTATCTAGCATCCCGATCACTAATCTTACACGCTGAGTGTTTTTCAGTGGATATTATGTTCATTTAAGTTCATGTTAACATTTTGTTTTTTATCCTGACATCTGTGTGTAGTTTTATGTTACGGATTTATTTTTCCCGTTGTGGTGGTTTTCTATTCACTACATATCAGAATGACTGTACTGTCGTGTTTCTTCTTCAGAACATCGTGGCTTCTGTTTTGAACTGTTTACCAAACAACAGTTATCTATGTTTAAAGTGCTGGCGATCATCTACATATTTTCAGTAATTAAATTAAGCGAGCTGCGTTCTTCACATTATGATGCAGTGCGCTATACATACACACACACACACACACACACACACACACACACACACACACACACACACAGACACACACAACACGCACACACACACACACACACACACACACACACACACACACACACACACACACACATACACACGTGGTGTTCGTCAGTCGTCGTCGACAATGACCATGGCTTCATGAAGTTGCTTTGAGTCAGTGTGTCCGGAGGTGACTGATCAATCCGAACGGGCACAGAAGTAACGTCCACAGGTTGGACATCTATGGTTGGTTACTGTGGTTTGCAGCCCTAGCTTTCCGTGCAGCTCGTTTTTCTTGTGCAGATTGGATACGAGACACTTCTGAAATGGTACATCCGGTTTCGATTCTTCTACGCCAGACTGTACGGTCGAGGGCAAGGTTTTTCCAATTCTCCCAGTCTATGTTGAGGGACTTTAGCGATGCCTTCAAGCTGTCTTTAAACCGTTTTCTCTGGCCTCCAACTGTTCTCTTGCCAGACGCTAGTTCCCCGTAGAGGAGTTGCTTCGGAATTCTGGTGTCAGACATCCGGTACACATGGCCAGCCCAGCGAACTTGACTCTTTTGAAGTAAAGTGTGGATGGAGGGGAGATTGGCTCTCTCTAGTACTTCTGTATCAGGGATCTTCTCTTGCCATCTGATATTGAGAATCTTTCTGAGACTTTTGGTGTGAAAATGATTCAATTTCCTTGCGTGTCTACTGTAAACAGTCCAGGTCTCACTGCCGTAGAGGAGAGTGGTGAGGACCACCGCTTTGTACACTTTGAGTTTAGTTGTGGCCGAGATACCTCTTCTGTCCCATACAGTAGGTCGCAGCCTCCCAAATGCAGTGCTGGCCCTAGCTATGTGTTTGTTGACTTCGTCGTCGATATGCACACAACGTGATAGGGAACTGCCGAGATATGTGAAGTTGTCGACTGTATGTAGTTTTGTGCCCTTGACCTCGATATTTGGTTCAGTATATGGAATACCTGGAGGAGGCTGACACATGACTTTGGTTTTCTTGGTGCTTATTGTAAGACCGAAGTTGTTGCAAGCAAGTAAAAATTTGTCCATGCATTGTTGCATCTGTTCACCACTATAAGCATTTAACGCACAATCGTCTGCGAAAAGGAGGTCATGAAGAGTGCTGTAACTGCATTTAGTGGTCGCCTTGAGGCGTCTTGTGTTGTACAACTTGCCGTCTGTGCGGTAGCGTATATCTATGCCAGGGTCTTCTGGAGAGAATGCATCTGATAACATTACCAAGAACATCATAGAGAATAGTGTAAGCGCAAGGACGCATCCTTGTTTCACGCCATTGCTGACTGGAAAGTCTCTGGACATTTCTCCGTCATCAAGGACCCATGCCATCATACCATCGTGGAATTTTTGCACCATATTTACGAAGGCTGGAGGACAGCCGAACTTCGCCATTATCTTCCACAGCCCCTCGCGACTCACCGTGTCAATCGCCTTTGTCAAGTCGACAAAGATTGTGTACAGTGCTCGGTGTTGTTCCTGCGCCTTTCTTGCAGTTGACGAGCAGCAAATATCATGTCCACCGTACCTCTCCCAGCCCGAAATCCACATTGACTCTCTGGCAACAGACCCTGCTCAAGATGATTAGTGAGGCGGTTCAGCAGCACCCTTGCTAATATCTTGCCTGCAATGACAGTAGTGATATTCCTCTGTGGTTGTCACATGATTGTTTGTTTCCCTTCCTCTTGTATAGGTGGACTATTGAGGCATCCTTGAAGTCTTGAGGGAGTGATTGACTGTTCCAGAGTGTTACAAACGTCTCAGTTAATCTTTGTGTGAGCATTGGACCTCCCGCTTTGTAGATCTCAGCAGGTATGGCGTCAGCGCCAGGGGCCTTGCCACAGGAGAGTTGGCCAATGGCCTTTGTGACCTCTTGTTTGTTAGGTGGTACATCAAGTTGGTTGTTCTTTTCTATTTGAGGGAGGCGATCAATGGCTGCTTGATTTATTGAGGAAGGGCGGTTCAAGACACTATCGAAGTGATCCGCCCACCTTTCAAGAATTTTTGACCGCTCGGTGATCAACATTTCCCCATCCGCAGATAGTAATGGAGAGGTGCCAGATGACGTTGGCCCATAGACAGCCTTCAGGGCATCATAAAACCTTTTCGAGTCGTGACGGTCTGCATATAGCTGGATTTCATCAGCCTTGTCACTTAGCCACTTGTCTTGCATGTTCCTGAGTTTTGCCTGGACTTATAATTAATAATAATTTCAATATTTATATAGCGCAAAATCTTGATAAAATCAAATCTAAGCGCTGAAACAGACACACACACACACACGCACGCACGCACGCACACACACGCACTCACGCACACACACACACACATACACACACACACACACACACACACACACACACACACACACACACACACACAGCTATAAATGGGGAGAAAGAATAAAAGCAATGGAAAATTATAGAGAGCATATTATATACAATTATATATTGCAATGTGATTCCGCTCCGAGCGGAGACAGGCTGCAGAGGGGATTGAGTGAGGTCAGGATTTTATGCAGAGGAGAAAAGGTGAGTTTTGAGAGCGGACTTGAAGGAGACAAAAGTAGGTTGCTGACGGACTAGAGAGGAAGTTTGTTCCAGGAGAGTGGACCAGAAACAGAGAAGGCTCGTGGACATAGGTATTGAGCTTAGTGCGTGGAAAGCGAAAAGTCAGAGGATCGGAGGCAGAGCAGAGGGTACGTGAGGGAACATAGATCTCAAGTAGGCTTGACAGGTAATCGGGGGCTGCGTTATTGAGGCTTTTGTAGCACATGGTGTCTAGTTTGTACTGTATGCGCTTTGATACAGGGAGCCAGTGAAGTTGTGCCAGGAGAGGAGATATGTGGTCAGCTTTTTTCTTTTTGAGTACAAGGCGTGCAGCATTGTTTTGAATGCGCTGTAGGATGTGAGTGGTGGAGGCAGGAAGACCGGACAGGAGTGAATTGCAATAGTCAATGCGAGACATGAAGGAGAGAACGAGTTTTGCAATTGTTTCCAACAGAGATACTTCCTAATCAGGCTTATACGATGGAGGTGATAGTAGCAAGATCTGGCAGTTTGAGAAACAAAGTTGTTCATGGAGAGGGTAGAGTCAATGCAGACACCAAGGTTTTTAGCTGAATCAGAAATTGGGACTGATGTGTTACATAATGGGAGAGAAAGAGGAGGCAGCTGAGAAAGTTTCTGACAGGTGCCAATGAGGATAGCTTCTGTCTTGTCATCATTTAGCTGAAGTTTGTTGTATGTCATCCAATTTTTAATGTCCGAGTAACAGTCAGTGGTGCGAGTCAGGAGGTGCTGTATATTGTCAGGTGAGTCACTGTCTTGAAGTTGGGTGTCATCAGCATAGAAGTGGTGTTTTATAGAGTGGGAGTTGATGATGGTGGACAAGGGGGAGGTGTAAAGAGTGAAAAGAACAGGGCCAAGGACAGATCCTTGTGGAACACCACAGGTCAGGTATGCAGGTTGAGAGTAAGTGCCATTGATGAGAACAGTTTGTTTTCTGCTTGATAGATATGAAGTGAACCAGGAGAGAGCAATGTCAGAGATGCCAAAAGTATGATGAAGTCTAGAAAGGAGAATACCATGATGAATGGTATCAAAGGCTGCAGACGGATCAAGGAGTGTGAGGAGAGAGACTTTGCCAGTATCAGTTGCAAGGAGGAGATTGTTGAGAATGTGTAGCAAGGCAGTTTCAGTGCTATGGCACTGGCGGTAGGCTGACTGGAAAGGATTGAGGAGATTGTTGGCAGACAGGTGAGAGTTTTGACAAGAAAGAGAGATTAGAGATAGGCCGGTAATTTTTCAGTTCATTTGGGTCTAAATTGTATTTCTTGAGGAGAGGGTGAACAATAGCAGACTTGAAAGAATCTGGGACAGTTCCAGTTTGGAGAGAAGTGTTGATGATGTCAGTGATGAATGGGAGGAGCGTAGGGAGACAGTCAGAGTAGAGAGAACCTGGAAGAGGATCCAGTTCGCAGGTTTTGAACGACATGGATCTGATTGTGTTGAGAATTTCTTCTTGTGAGACTGGGGTAAAAGTAGTAAGAGGTGTGCCAGAGAAGGAAGGGTCAGGTGGGCATGGTTGACAGGGTGTCCTGTCAAGCCTGTCACGAAGAGTTTGTATTTTGGTGGTGAAATACTTGGAGAATACAGATGGGAGTTCTTCATTTGTGTGTTTTGTTGGGAGAGGTAAATCTTTTCGTGTGCCAAGGAGATGATTCATGGTTGTAAAGAGTTCTCTTGAAGAAGAGGCATTCAGGATTTTGGTTTGGAAATAGCTTGTTTTTGCAGATGCAATGAGGGTGGATACTTTTGTTTTAGAGGCTTGGAAAAGTTGCCTATGTACAGTGAGTTTGGATTTGCGCCAGCGGCGCTCTGCTCTGCGGCGGGTACGTTTTGCATAGGCAATCTCATGAGTGAGCCAGGGATTAGGGGGGCGGTCAGGTAAAAGACGGGTTGTGGCTGGAGCATGAGTGTCCAGAAGATGGTGGAGAGTAGTATAGAATTCATCGGCAAGTTATGTGACTTTTCAGAAAGGAGACGGAAGGCATCAGATGAAAATGTGGAGAGGTCGATAGATTTGAGATTGCGTCGAGTCACTGTGCGCATGGTACGGGAAGGAGGAGGAATGTCAAGAGAACAGAGAATTGCAAAGTGGTCAGATGGAAGGGCTGAAGTTAGACGGGTAGAAAGAACTAAGCAGTTGTCAGTAGCTGAATTGTGGTGATCACGAGAAATGATCCAGTCAAGAATGTGACCTTTTTGATGGGTTGGTTCAGAAATGTGTTGAGTCATATTGTGATTGGACAGAGAGTTGATGATATGTTTTGTGTCATAACGTTGAGTGTTGTCATAGTGGACATTGATGTCACCTAGAATGATGAGATTTCCAGGTAAGAGGCAGTAGTAATCAAGAAGTTGATCAA
>JAPXFY010000021.1:67395375-67405375 GCA_030674185.1 Monoplex corrugatus | reverse complement strand
GTAAACTTGTCTGTGGTGGACATTGAAGTGCCCAGATGGCTGGTGTTTTAATTTATTCCATTCCAGATATGAAAAAACATCTGTGTCTTGCCAGTTGAAAGCATTGTCGATATTTGTTTTTGTTTTTGTTTTTAAGTTTCCTGTTGCGCATTACCTCAGTCACCCTTTTGATTCCCGCACCCTGTCCACCAGGACCCTGCACTGCCAACTATGCTAGCAAAATAAAAACTTAACCGGGTGATGGAGTCAAAGGGTTAAGTTAGTTTTTTGCGGTTGGTGAATAGAGTAAGGGAATCTAAGTGTTTGCAGTTGGTGAATAGCATGAGGGAGTTAAAGGATTAAGTTGTGTCAAAGGGTTAAGTTATTGCCGTCGGTGGATGGGTTGAGGGAGTCAAAGGGTTAAGTTTTTGCAGTTGGTGGATAGGTGAGGGAGTCAAAGGGTTAAGTTTTTGCAGTTGGTGAATAGGTTGCGGGAGTCAAAGTATTCAGTTTTTACAGTTGGTGAATAGTGTGCGGGAGTCAAACAGTTAAGTTTTTACAGTTGGTGAATAGGGTGCAGGAGTCAAAGTATTCAGTTTTTACAGTTGGTGAATAGGTTGCAGGAGTCAAATGGTTAATAACAAGATGACTGGGCATATCTATCTCACGATACAAGACACGTGAGAATTCTCGTACAAATGGACCGTGTATGTTTTTTTTAAGTTTCAGTCTCAGTTTTAGAGTCAGTTTCTTAATAAGTCTCGGCGCTCAGAATTCATACATTCACGGAGGGAGAGACAGAGTGAGGGGGGGGGGGGGGGGTCGGCAATTTTGGATGTGACCGTAACTATTCCGATTGCTTCCTCTTCCTTCAAGTACTCACTAGAAGAAGTGGAACGACGATGCCAGAACTAGCCAGCTGGAACAATTCCATATGTTCTTCACCTATATTTGCCATCACTTATATGACAGACACCCTGACCGTGCGCAAAATCCTATATGCAGGCAAGTTTTGACCTCAGGAGCAGAAAAAAGGAGGGGGAGAGGGCAACCTTTGAAACACTAAGCTGACATCACCGGAATCATTTTTCATTTTTTTATTTATTCATTCGTTTATTTATTTATTGATCTATCTATCTATCTATCTATCTATCTATCTATCTATCTATCTATCTATCTATCTATTTATTTATTTATTTATTTATTTATTTATTTATTTATTTATTTATTCATTATTATTTATTTATTTATTTATTTTATTATTTATTTATTTATTATTTATTTATTTATTTATTTATTTATTTATTTATATTATTCGTTCATTCATTTAGTTATCTACGCATCTGTCTACTAATTCATATAATTGATTTTTTATTTAGATATTTATTTATTCATTTATTCATTCTTTATTATCTTTATTCTTGTATCTATCTATTTATTCTTTCGTTCAATCATATAACAGTTTATTAATTAATTATTTATTTATTTATTTATTTATTTATTTATTTATTTATTTATTTATTATTCCGTTGTTTGTTTATTTATTTATTATTCTTTTATTTGTTTATCTATTCATTTGTTTGTTTCTTTATTCATGCATGTATCTATGTATTGATTTATTTTATTATGTGTTTTTTATTTATTTATTTACTTATTTATTTATTTTATTTATTTATCTTTATTTGTTTATTGTATTTATTTTTTATTTATTTATTTATCTATCTTTTACTTATTTATTTATTCATTTATTTATTTTATCTATCTATTTACTTATTTATTTATTATTTATTTATTTATTTATCTATTTATTTATTTATATATATTCCTTATTTGTTCATCAGTTTTAATAGCTGGGACTTTAAAAGTGCTCATTGAAATGAACCAGGAAATCAATTGGCGCTGGTTTAATAGACGGTGTAATCATGAGCTGATTGCTGTTCTGATTAAATGTGGTCATATTTATGGGTAAGACAATGCTACCTCTGTCTGCCTGTCTGCCTGTCTGCCTGTCTGCCTGTCTGCCTCTCTCTCTCTCTCTCCTTCTCTTCTCTCTGTCTCTGTCTCTCTCTGTGTCTCTTGTCTGTCGTCTCTCTTTCTCTCCTCTCTCTACTCTGTCTCTCTCTGTCTGTCCTGCTCTGTCTCTCTCTGTCTATCTCTGTGTGTCTCTCTCTCTGTCTGTCTGTCTCTCTCTCATGCCCCTCTCTTCTTTCTCTCCTCTCCTCTCTGTCTTTCTCTCTCTCTCTCTTTCTCTCTCCTCTCTCTCTCTCTCTCTTCCCTCTCCTCTCTCTCTCTGTTTTTCTTTGTCTGTCTGTCTTTTACTTGTCTGCTGTCTCTCTCTCCCCTTTGTCTGTCTGTCTGTCTATCTGTCTGTATGTCTGTCTGTCTCTCTCCCCTCTCTCTCTGCCTCTCTCTCTCTCTCTCTGTTTTTCTTTGTCTGTCTGTCTTTATATCTGTCTGTCTGTCTTCTGTCTCTCCCTCTTTCTCCCCTCTCCCTCTGTCTCTCTCTGTCTCTCTCTGTCCTCTCTCTCTCTCTCTCTCACACACACACACACACACACACACACACACTCATGCATACACACACGCTACATATACATGTACAGACAAAAACACGCGAGAGATAATTACACACACACACACACACACACACACACACACACAACACACAACACACACACACACACACACACACACACACCACCCGCACACACGCACACACACACACGCACACTACAACACAAACCAAATCAACACCAAAAACAACGCAAGACACTTTCGCTCTCCTCATTTCACAAGTGCCCGTGTTTTTGCACACACCACTAAATTGCCATTTCTCTCCTCTAACGATGAAGAGTTTTCCGCTGGCCCTCTAGCGGTGAACCAAAGTAGTTTCTTTTCAGAAAACGATCATCGTACCCCCTGGTCTGAATTGACGCTTCCTGTGTGTCAGTGAGGAAGCTTGAGAGGCTGAGAGAGTTTTTATGTCCCTTGTTTGTACCAAAGTTAACTCAAGTCCGTATAAACAATTTCAATAAATAAATAAACAAACGAATGAATACATACATAAATGACTAAATAAACGTATGAATGATTAAATAAATAAATTACTACATAAATGAAAGAATAAGTAAATAGATAAATACATAAATGACTAAATAGATAAATAAGTAAATAAATAAACCAGATAACTAACTAAATAACAAACTACTTAACTACCTAGTTAGCTTGATAGCTGGCAAGCTAGCTAATTTACAAACTATGTCTGTTGATGTCTATTCCTGTTTTAAAATGAATTTTGAAAAAGGTGAAAAAAGTAACTAACTAACCAACCAACCAACCAATTAACCAAGCAACTAACCAACCAGCTAACTAACCAACCAAGTAACCAACCAAGTAACCAACTATAATTATTCTTTTAAATGGTCATTTTATCTTCCAGTCTGTGATGCTTGTACTGTGTTGAGGAGGAAAAGATGAGAAGCTGGATTAAGTAATATATTTGCTACTGAAGCATCCCAACATCGAATGCAGACAAGGTAATCCCACTCCCCTGGGTGACATATTGTCTGCCAACCTCAGCGACCGTGTCAACCTTCGACGTGGACAAGGCAGAACCCTGACTCTGAAGGCTGATGTTACGAATGATCTTGACCTCCTCGGCGTTTCCCCAGCAATTCTCATGAATATGAACAGCATCCAATTTTCACAATTGATTGGTTCGCTCTAATTTGCTGAGCGTTAAATATATATAACATCCCTATTAAAAACAAAAGCCAAACTCGTTAATTTCACTTTCATCCCCACCCTGACCAACCAGTGCCTGATTAAGCCCCGGGAGCACAAAATTACCATCTGTGGGATGCTTTCATTCAGAAGATAATAATAATAATTACAATATTTATATAGCGCAAAATCTTGATAAAAATCAAATCTAAGCGCTGAGCAGACACACACGCACGCACGCACACACACACACGCACACACATACACATACACATACACACACACACACACACACACACACACACACACACACACACACACACACACACACACACACACACACACACACACACACATGGCTATAAATGGGGAGAAAGAATAAAAGCAATGGAAAATTATAGCGAGCATATTATATACAATTATATATTACAATGTGATTCCCCTCCGAGTGGAGACAGGCTGCAGAGGGGGTTGAGTGAGGTCAGGATTTTATGCAGAGGAGAAAAGGTGAGTTTTGAGAGCGGACTTGAAGGAGATAAAAGTAGGTTGCTGACGGACTGAGAGAGGAAGTTTGTTTCAGGAGAGTGGACCAGAAACAGAGAAGGCTCGTGGACCATAGGTATTGAGCTTAGTGCGTGGAAAGCGAAAAGTCAGAGGATCGGAGGCAGAGCGGAAGGTACGTGAGGGAACATAGATCTCAAGTAGGCTTGACAGGTAATCGGCGGCTGCGTTATTGAAGCTTTTGTAGCACATGGTGTCTAGTTTGTACTGTATGCGCTTTGATACAGGGAGCCAGTGAAGTTGTGCCAGGAGAGGAGATATGTGGTCAGCTTTTTTCTTTTTGAGTACAAGGGGAAGAGCTGTCAATAAGACCAAACGTGACATAATCAGACACACTAGCTTCCCACCAGTTATAGGAACAACATCATTGTCATCATCATCATCATCATCATCATGTGCCCTACCGCATGGCGTTGGTGATCGTGGCCTTCCATACGAATCTATCCCCTGTCGCTCCAAGTACTTCTCCCACCCTCTCCGTCCTCAGCCACCCTCCAAGTCCGTCCAATATTTTCTCCCTGGTTGTCTCTTTCCCTCCAGCTTTCTGTTTCCTTTTAAAATGTCCCATATATTTTGCTTGTCTTTTTCTAATCTTCTTTATTAATGATCTTGTGTCTGCCTCCTTCAGGACTTTCTCGTTTGTTTTCTTTGCTGTCCATGGAACTCTCAACATTCTTCTTAGAAACCACATTTTCAGTTGCCTCAATTTTGTTCTGACTTTGCGTGTTGACTGCCCACGCCTCACAACCGTACCACGGTATCGGTTCTATATAACACTCATAAACTCTCTTCCTGATGTTAATTGATAGGCATTTGCTGGTAAGAATGGTTTTCATCTTCTTGAATGCTGTTTTGGCTTGGCCGATTCTGATGACTATTTCTGATGGGAACAACATCGGTCTGTCATATTCGTTAGCACAGGATGAAGTCCATTGCTCATCAAAACAGAATGCAGCCACACCAGCTTGCCTAACAAACATCAAAAGTACGTGAATTTAAAGGGAGAGGCAGAGCAAGGAAGATGAGAAGATTTGGGTCGACAGTTTCAGTTTCAGTTTCTCAAGATGACGTCTCCGCACTCGGAATGAATTCCTTATGCACTAACGTCACAGATGCCATGTGATGGAGAAGATCCAGAATGATCACGGCACAAGCCTTAAGCCTGCACAGAAACCCATAAGCTGGTCATGTTCTGAGGTCCTCCCTAGATAGTTCCATAACCCTGAGGTCGTAGGGGAGTGAGGTGGCAGAGACCTCAACTTTTCCCGGTGCCAAGGCTACGAGGGCGGCGCCCATCCCCTCTCCCTCGCTTTGAATTCATGTTCATATCACTTTTTTTTTTAACTAAGACTTCAGAAAGGCAAAAAGGCTGATTGGCCTTGAAGAGGTGGTACCTGGGAAATCAACCTCTCTCTCCAATGTTTCTTTTTTACCAAGGCAGCCGGGCAATACAGTCGAGGGTTGACAACCAGAACCAAGTATCTCGATTTTCTGATTGTTCACAGGAGACGATTTTTAACTGGGTTTTCGGGGAGAGGCTTTATCTACATTTTGAGATATTGGTTTTGGGTTTTATCGATAACCGATCAAAAATCAATATCATGGCAAAAAAAAAAACCCCACCAAAGTGAAAGATCACGTCAAAAACAACAGTTCAGTACGAAAAAGTGAAAATTGACCAAAACGTGAGATACTGGGTTCTGGCTGACAACCCTCGTGACTCATCTTTACAACCGCCCAACTCGCAGCTGATCGGCATTCTCTCTCTCTCTCTCTCTCTCTCTCTCTCTCTCTCTCTCTCCTCTTTCTCTCTTCTCTCTCTTTATCTCTCTCTTTCTCCTCTGTCTCTCTCTTTCTCTCTCTCTCTCTCTCCTCTCTCTCTCTCTCTCTCTCTCTCTCTCTCTCTCTCTCTCTTTTAAATTAATGTAAGTTTATCTCCAGCGAAAGATATCACTTTATACTGTTCTTATATTTATTTGCCGAATTTGGGTCTTCCTCTTACTTATATGACTAATTACGTCGAGTGGTCAACTGTTTCTTCAACTTTTTGTTCAACTTTTTTCATTGAATTTTTTCTTCATCATTACAAAAAAAATTCAAATGGATGTAATGTCAGCCATGACTATGTTTATAAATCTTTATTTCGCCAAAAACGTCGCCGTAAAATTTATTGACTTCGTTTTATGCCCCTTGCCTCAAGGACAAAAATGTCAATGGCAATAAACCATTTTCAGTTTCAGTTTCAGTTTCAGTTTCAGTCTCTCTCTCTCTCTCTCTCTCTCTCTCCTCTCTCTCTCTCTCTCTCTCTCTCTCTCTCTTTTGTGATGTGTGTATGTATGCGTGTATATGTAAGATGGTCTAAGATGGGCACAGTGGGACACATGCTGTCAGCTGCTTTTCCTCATAGATACCCTCTCTGTTCTCCAGGCTGTTGAGAATGACAAGCTCCCCCACCTGACAGTCTTTCCAGCCAGTCAGAAGAACCAGAAGACTGGTGATCCAGAGGATTCCCGCTTATTGTGGGATACCACGGAGAATAAACAAGCTTGCAAAAATACAGTCCCCGAAGACCAACAGGTCAACAGCGTCAGTTACATGGAGAGGAGCATCGTCACATCACTCAAGCTCTGGACAGACAGGGATAGTTGCAATCCTCTTTCCAGAGGGCAGTAAGATGGTACACACCGACACCTAAGATGGTACACACCGACAACTAAGATGGTACACACCGACACCTAAGATGGTAACACACCGACAACTAAGATGGTACACACCGACAGCTAAGATGGTACACACAGACAGCTAAGATGGTACACACCGACAGTTAAGATGGTACACAACGACATCTAAGATGGTACACACCGACAACTAAGATGGTACACACCGACATCTAAGATGGTACACACCGACATCTAAGATGGTACACACCGACATCTAAGATGGTACATACCGACAGCTAAGATGGTACACACCGACATCTAAGATGGTACACACCGACATCTAAGATGGTATACACCGACATCTAAGATGGTATACACCGACATCTAAAATGGTACACACTGACAGCTGAGATGGTACAACCGACAGCTGAGATGGTACACACCGACAGCTAAGATGGTACACACCGACAGCTAAGATGGTACACACCGATCCCTAAGATGGTACACACCGACAGCTAAGATGGTACACACCGACACCTAAGATGGTACACACCGACATCTAAGATGGTACACACCGACAGCTAAGATGGTACACACCGACATCTAAGATGGTACACACCGACAGCTAAGATGGTACACACCGACATCTAAGATGGATACACACCGACATCTAAAGATGGTACACACGACAGTCTAAGATGGTACACACCGACACTAAGATGGTACACACTAACAGCTAAGATGGTACACACCGACATCTAAGATGTACACACATAACAGCTAAGATGGTACACACACCGACATCTAAGATGGTACACACACGACAGCTAAGATGGTACACACCGACACTCTAAGTAGATGTACACACACGACATCTAAGATGGTACACACCGACATCTAAGATGGTACACACAACGACCTAAGATGGTACACACACATCTAAGATGGTACACACCGACATCTAAGATGGTACACACCGAACAGCTAAGATGGTACAAATCGACATCTAAGATGGTACACACTAACAGCTAAGATGGTACACACCGACAGCTAAGATGGTACAAACGACATCTAGATGTACCACCTAGACAGACTAACAGATGGTACACACCGACAGCTAAGATGGTACAAATCGACATCTAAGATGGTACACACCGACAACAAAGATGGTAACACACCGACATCTAAGACGGTACACACCGACAGCTAAGATGGTACACACCGACAGCTAAGATGGTACATACCGACAGCTAAGACGGTACACACCGACAGCTAAGATGGTACACACCGACAGCTAAGATGGTGCACACCGACAGCTAAGACGGTACACACCGACAGATAAAATAGTACACACCGACAGCTAAGATGGTACACACCGACAACTAAGATGGTACACACCGACAACTAAGACGGTACACACCGACAACTAAGACGGTACACACCGACAACTAAGACGGTACACACCGACAGCTAAGATGGTACACATCGATAGCTAAGATGGTACACACCGACAGCTAAGACGGTACACACCGACAACTAAGATGGTACACACCGACATCTAAGATGGTACACGACATCTAAGATGGTACACACCGACATCTAAGATGGTACACCGACAACTAAGATGGTACACCGACAACTAAGATGGTACACCGACAACTAAGATGGTACACCGACAACTAAAATGGTACACACCGACATCTAAGATGGTACACCGACATCTAAGATGGTACACACCGACATCTAAGATGGCACACACCGACATCTAAGATGGTACACACCGACATCTAAGATGGTACACACCGACAGATAAAAGAAACAGAAGGAAAACCTCACGGAAATTAATCACAGACGTTGCAGGTATCATCTTTTGATCGTCAGACATTGTGAAGAGACGTGGAAATAATTCAGCAGACGGCTGGTGTCAGCAAAAACAGGAAAATAATCAAGTGTACAGGTATACCCCGTCTACCTTAGCAGCTTCTTTGAAAGACAGATTTTGTAAAATTAACTAGGAAGTAATCAAGAAGATAGGTATTGATATCGAAGCTGTCTTGTCCTTCATTTCCTCTCCCCCTCGAGATTGTTTCCACTGATTTGTGGTTATGTCAGTGTGACCAGCCATGGCTGTGTTGTTTTGTTCTGTGCATAAAGTGCACCATCATATTGTCATTAATTGAAATTGTGTATGGGGTGGTGGTGGTGGTGGTGTGATGATGATGATGATGATGATATGATGATGATGATGATTCTGATGATGATGATGATGATGATGATGATGATGATGGTGGGTGTGTGTGATGAGATGATGATGATGATGATGATGATGATGATGATGATGATGATGATGATGATGATGATGATAGATGATGATGGTGATGATGATGATGACGACGACGACGACGACGATGATGACGGCGGTGGTGGTGGTGGTAATGATGATGATGATGATGATGATGATGATGGTGATGATGATGTGATGATGATGATGATGATGATGATGATGATGATGATGATGGTGGTGGTGGTGGTGGTGGTGGGGGTGGTGGTGGTGGTGGTGGTGGTGAGATGATGATGATGATGATGGTGGTGGTGGTGGTGGGGGTGGTGGTGGTGGTGGTGGTGGTGGTGATGATGATGATGATGATGATGTGATGATGATGATGATGATGATGATGATGATGATGATGATAATGATGGTGGTGGTGGTGGTGGTGGTGGTGGTGGTGGTGGTGACACCAAACCAGCAATTGTATTTTCTTATTTGTATTCGTTTTTGTTTGTTTGTTTGTTGTTTGTTTGTTTTGTTTGTTTGTTTGTTTGTTTGTTTGCTAGTTTCTTTCTTTCTATTTTTCTGTCTGTCTGTCTTTCTTTCTTTCTTTTGCTCTTTCTCTCTTTGTCTGTTTGTTTATGTAGGTGCGTGCGTCTGTGTGTATGTGAGTATGTGACTTGTGTGTGTATGTGTGTGTGTGTGTGTGTGTGTGTGTGTGTGTGTTTGTGTTTCTGCGTGTGTGTTTTGTGTGTGTGTGTCTGTGTGTGTTTGTGTGTGTGTGTGTGTTTGTGTGTGTTGTGTGTGT
>JAPXFY010000021.1:67372875-67377875 GCA_030674185.1 Monoplex corrugatus | reverse complement strand
TAAAGCCTCTCCCCGAAAACCCAGTTAAAAATCGTCTCCTGTGAACAATCAGAAAATCGAGGTACTTGGTTCTGGTTTCAATCCTCGACTGTATTGCCCGGCTGCCTTGGTAAAAAAAACATTGGAGAGAGTAGGTTGATTTCCCAGGTACCACCCTTCAAGGCCAATCAGCCTTCTTGCCTTTCTGAAGTCTTAGTTAAAAAAAAAGGTGATACGAACATGAATTCAAAGCGAGGGAGAGGGGATGGGCGCCGCCCTCGTAGCCTTGGCACCGGGAAAAGTTGAGGTCTCTGCCACCTCACTCCCCTACGACCTCAGGGTTATGGAACTATCTAGGGAGGACCTCAGAGCATGACCAGCTTATGGGTTTCTGTGCAGGCTTAAGGCTTGTGCCATGATCATTCTGGATCTTCTCCATCACATGGCATCTGTGACGTTAGTGCATAAGGAATTCATTCCGAGTGCGGAGACGTCATCTTGAGAAACTGAAACTGAAACTGTCGACCCAAATCTTCTCATCTTCCTTGCTCTGCCTCTCCCTTTAAATTCACGTACTTTTGATGTTTGTTAGGCAAGTTGGTGTGGCTGCATTCTGGTTTGATGAGCAATGGACTTCATCCTGTGCAACGAATATGACAGACCGATGTTGTTCCCATCAGAAATAGTCATCAGAATCGGCCAAGCCAAAACAGCATTAAGAAGATGAAAGCGTTCTTACCAACAAATGCCGATCGATTAACATCAGGAAGAGAGTTTATGAGTGTTATATAGAACCGATACCGTTGTACGGTTGTGAGGCGTGGGCAGTCAACACGCAAAGTCAGAACAAAATTGAGGCTACTGAAATGTGATTTCGAAGAAGAATGTTGAGAGTTCCATGAACAGCAAAGAAAACAAACGAGAAAGTCCTGAAGGAGGCAGACACAAGATCATTAATTTAAAGAAGATTAGAAAAACGACAAGCAAAATCTATGGGACATTTTAAGAGGAAAGAGAAAGCTGGAGGGAAAGAGACAACCAGGTAGACACAGGGAGAAAATGTTGGACGGACTTGCAGGGAGGAAAAGGACGGAGAGGGTGGGAGATGTACTTGGAGTGACAGGGGATAGATTCGTATGGAAGGCCACGATCACCAACGCCATACGGTAGGGCACTATGATGATGATGATGATGATGATGATGATGATGATGATGATGATGACGATGATGTTGTTCCCATAACTGGTGGGTAAGCTAGTGTGTCTGATTATGTCACGTTTGGTCTTATTGACAGCTCTTCGCTGGCTCCCTGTATCAAAGCACATACAGTACAAACTAGACACCATGTGCTACAAAAGCCTCAATAACGCAGCCCCGATTACCTTCAAGCCTACTTGAGATCTATGTTCCCTCACGCACCCTCCGCTCTGCCTCCGATCTTCTGACTTTTCGCTTTCCACGCACTAAGCTCAATACCTATGGTCCACGAGCCTTCTCTGTTTCTGGTCCACTTTCCTGGAACAAACTTCCTCTCTCAGTCCGTCAGCAACCTACGTTTGTCTCCTTCAAGTCCGCTCTCAAATTTCACCTTTTCTCCTCTGCATAAAATCCTGACCCCACTCAACCCCCTCGGCAGCCTGTCTCCACTCGGAGGGGAATCACATTGTAATATATAATTGTATATAATATGCTCGCTATAATTTTCCATTGCTTTTATTCTTTCTCCCCATTTATAGCCGTTGTGTGTGTGTGTGTGTGTGTGTGTGTGTGTGTGTGTGTGTGTGTGTGTGTGTGTGTGTGTGTGTGTGTGTGTGTATGTGTATGTGTGTGCGTGTGTGTGTGTGCGTGAGTGCGTGTGTGTCTGTTCAGCGCTTAGATTTGATTTTTATCAAGATTTTGCGCTATATAAATATTGTAATTATTATTATTATCTTCTGAATGAAAGCATCCCACAGATGGTAATTTTGTGCTCCCGGGGCTTAATCAGGCACTGGTTGGTCAGGGTGGGGATGAAAGTGAAATTAATGAGTTTGGCTTTTGTTTTAATAGGGATGTTGGGATGCTTCAGTAGCAAATATATTACTTAATCCAGCTTCCTCATTTTTTCCTCCTCAACACAGTACAAGCATCACACCAGACTGGAAGATAAAATGACCATTTAAAAGAATATAGTTGGTTACTTGGTTGGTTAGTTAGCTGGTTGGTTAGTTGGTTGGTTAATTTGGTTGGTTGGTTGGTTAGTTAGTTTCTTTTTTCACCCTTTTTTAAATTCATTTTTAAACAGGAATAGACATCAACAGACATAGTTTGTAAATTAGATAGCTTGCCAGCTATCAAGCTAACTAGTTAGTTAAGTAGTTTGTTATTTAGTTAGGTTAGTGGTTTATTTATTTACTTATTTATCTATTTAGTCATTTATGTATTTATCTATTTATTTATTCTTTCATTTATGTAGTAATATATTTATTTAGTCATTCATATGTTTATTTGTTTATTCATTTATTTATGCATTCGTTCGTTTGTTTATTTATTTATTGAAATTGTTTATACGGACTTGAGTTAATTTGGTACAAACAAGGGCACAAAAACTCTTCAGCCTCTCAAGCTTCCTCACTGACACACAGGAAGCGTCAATTCAGACCAGGGGGTACGATGATCGTTTTCTGAAAAGAAACTACTTTGGTTCACCGCTAGAGGGCCAGCGGAAAACTCTTCATCGTTAGAGGAGAGAAATGGCAATTTAGTGGTGTGTGCAAAAACACGGGCACTTGTGAAATGAGGAGAGCGAAAGTGTCTTGCGTTGTTTTTGGTGTTGATTTGGTTTGTGTTGTAGTGTGTGTGTGTGTGTGTGTGTGTGTGTGTGTGTGTGTGTGTGTGTGTGTGTGTGTGTGTGTGTCTGTGTGTGTGTCTGTGTGTGTGTCTGTGTGTGTGTAAGTGCGCGTGCGCGCATGTGTGTATGTGTTGTGTCTAATTATCTCGTTTGCGTGCTTTTTTTCTGGATATATATAGTGTGTGTATGTGACTGTGTGTGTGTATGTGACTGTGTGTGTGTATGTAGTGTGTGTGTATGTGTGTATGTGTGTAGTGTGTTGTATGTGTGTTGTGTGTTGTGTGTGTGTGTGTGTGTTGTGTGTATGTGTGTTGTGTGTATTGTTGTGTTGTGTGTGGTGTTGGTCGTTAGTGTAGTATGTTGTATCTTGCGGGGTTGGTCAGTTATGTAGTATGTGTGTGATGCGCTGTGTGCGTGTGTGTGTGTGTGTGTGTGTGTGTGTGTGTGTGTGTGTGTGTGTGTGTGTGTGAGTGAGTGAGTGTGTGTGCGTGCGTGTGTGTGTGATGAGAGAGAGAGAGAGAGAGAAAGAAAGAAAGAAAGACAGACAGACAGACAGAGAAGGAGAGACGAGAGACAGAGAAAAGAGAGAGAGAGAGAGTGAGAGGGAGAGAGAGACAAGGAGAGAGAGAGAGACAGACAGACAGACGCAGAGACAGAGAGAGAGATAGACAGACAGACACAGAGACAGAAAGAGAGAGAGAAAGAAAGAAAGAAAGAGAGAGAGAGAGACGACAGACAGACAGAGAGATACAGAGAGACAGACAGAGAGAGGCAGACAGGTAGACAGGCAGACAGAGGTAGCATTGTCTTACTCATAAATATGGCCACATTTAATCAGAACAGCAATCAGCTCATGATTACACCGTCTATTAAACCAGCGCCAATTGATTTCATGGCTCCTTTCAATGAGTGCTTTTAAAGTCCCAGCTATTAAAACTGATGAACAAATAAGGAAATATATAAATAAATAAAGAAATAGATAAATAAATAAGTAAATAGATAGATAAATAAATAAATAAATAAATAATAAATAATAAGTAAATAGATAGATAATAAATAAATAAAATAAAAAAATAAAAAAAATAGGAAAAAAAATAAATAAATAAGTAAATAGATAGATAAATAAATAAATAAATAAATAATAAATAAATAAGTAAATAGATAGAATAAATAAATAAATAGAATAAATGAATAATAAATAAATAACAAATAAATATAATAAATAAATAAAATAAATAAATAAATAAGTAATAAATAATAAAAGCACACATAATAAAATAAATCAATACATACATACATAAATGAATAAAGAAACAAAAAATGAATAGATAAACAAACAAACATATGAATAAATAAACAAATAAAAGAATATAAATAAATAAATAAACAACGGAATAAACAAATAAATAAATGAATAAATAAACTAATTAATTAATGAATTGTTATATGATTGAATAAATGAATAAATACATAGATACAAGAATAAAGATAATAAAGAATGAATAAATGAATAAATAAATATGTAAATAAAAAATCAATTATATGAATTAGTAGACAGATACGTAGATAGCTAAATGAATGAATGAAATGAACGAACGAATGAATAAGTACATACATAAATAAAAAATAATAATAAATAAATAAATAAATAAATAAATATAAATAAATAATAGAGAAATAAATAGAGAAATGAATAAATAAATAAATAATAAATAAATAGATTAATAAATAAATATATAAATAAACAAATAAATACATTAATAAAAATAATAAATAAAAAATAAAAGAATAAATAAATAAATAAATAAATGAATAAACACATAAATAAATAAATAAATAAATAAACAAATACAACAAAAAAAGAAATCAATACATAGATACATAAATGAATAAATAACAAACAATAATAATATAAATAAATAAATAAAAAAAAACAAGAAAAATGAATAAATAATAAATAGAATAAATAAACTATTAATTAATAAAATTATCATATGATTGAATAATAATAATAGATACATACAAGATAATATAATAAAGAATGAATAAACGAATAAATAAATATATAAATAAAAAAAATTAATTAATAATGAATTAATAGACATACCAATAACTAAATGAATAATGAATAATAAATAGATAAATAAATAATGAAAAATTAATAATAAATAAATAAATAAATAAATAAATA
>JAPXFY010000021.1:67362875-67367875 GCA_030674185.1 Monoplex corrugatus | reverse complement strand
AATCTTTAGTGTGTCTGAGCAGAGAGCATATGCAACTGCTCGATCGCAATGGATGCCTCATGGAGAAATTTCAGTTTTAATTTGGGCTCCTGTTTTTTTTTTTTTTAGTGTTCTTTCCTAAAGCATGGAAGAGCAGAAAGGCTGCTGAGAGCATGAGAGCAAGAGGAACTTTTTTGTGGTGTAGGGAACCCATAGAAATAGTGTGCGATGTCCTCTGGTTCGGCTGTTGGTGTCTTTGTAATAATGAACATGGCATCAGGATGATATGTCAACCATGTGTGCTTCGCTCTGTCTGTCTGTCTGTATGTCTCCATCTCTTTCCGTTACTCTGTCTTTCTCTGTCTGTCTTTCTCTGTCCTCACTCCCAAAACATTTTGTTCTTTTCTTCTTCTTCTGATTCAGTTTTTTTTTCTTCTTTTATTCGCTGTTCACTTGGTCAGGCCACATCTGGCGATGAAATCGCCGGTAATTTGCCTGTTTTCGTATTTCGGCCGGCCATGACTACGATCTTGGGAGTATACGATGGTGGTTTCCCGTTGCCTTCCATCGGTTTTTGTACGGACTCTCCGCTAACCTTTGTCCTTTCCACGACTATCCACAAGGCAGTAGGGGTGATATTCTGTCAGGGTTTACTCCCTTAGCCTTATTCGCACATTTATGAGGAAAGAGAAATCAGAGCGCCTGGTTACAATAAGAAAGCTGGAGGGAAAGAGAACACCAGTAGACCCATGGAAAAATACTGGACGGACTTGCAGAGTGACTGAAGACAGAGAGGGTGGAACAAGTACTTGCAGCAACAAGGGATAGATGCATATGGAGGGCCATGATCGCCAACGCCATGTGGCAGGGCACATGTGATGATGATTGATGATGATGATGATGATGATGATGATGATGATGATGATGATGATGATGATGATGATGATGATGATGATGATGAGACGACGATGATGAAAATTTTGGAAGTATACGATGGTGGTTTCCCGTTGCCTTCCATCGGTTTTTGTACGGACTCTCCGCTAGCCTTTGTCGTCCCACGACTAACCCACAGGGCAATATGGATGATTTTCTGTGAGGATGTACTCCCTTAGCCTTATTCGCACATTTATAGGACATTTTATGAGGAAACAGAAATTAGAGCACCTGGTGACAACAAGAAAGCTGAAGGGAAAGAGATACCAGGTAGACCCAGGAAGAAAATATTGGACGGACTTGCAGAGTGGCTAAGGACAGAGACAGTGGGGGATTGTACTTGCAGCGGAAAGGGATAGATTCATATGGAGGGTCATGATCGCCAACGCCATGCGGCGGGGTACATGATGATGATGTGTTGATGATGATAATGAGATGATGATGATGATGATGATGATGATGATGACACTTTGGGGAGTATACGATGGCAGTTTCCCGTTGCCTTCCATCGGTTTTTGTACGGACTCTCCGCTAGCCTTTATCGTTCCCACGACTAACCCACAGGGCAATATGGATGATTTTCTTTGAGGATGTACTCCCTTAACCTTATTCGCACATTTACAGGACATTTTATGAGGAAACAGAAATTAGAGCACCTGGTCACAACAAGAAAGCTGGAGGGAAAGAGAACACCAGATAGACCCTGTGACGGACTTGCAGGGTGGCTGAGGACAGAGAGGGTGGGAGATGTACTTGCAGGGACAAGGGACAGATTCGTGTTGAGGGCCATGGTCGCCAACACCATGAAGCAGGGCACGCGATGATGACGACGATGACGATGATGACGACGACGAAGATGATGATGATGATGATGACGATGATGATGATTTCCCAGTTTCTCTCAGCTGCCACGGAGCTTGGTGGTCAGAGGAGTTGTAGTCGGCCATGTCTCCTGTTGCTCCACTTGATACAGACAACGCTACTGCTATAATTATGTATCTATATGTATTCGGCTGTTTGGTCATCTTGAACGCAATGGTTTGCCTCCGAATTTGGCCAAATTCGGAGGCAAACCTTTTAATATCAACATCATACAGGTGTATGCACCAACATCCGCAAGTACTCAGGAAGACATCGACAACTTCTACGAAGTTTTAGAGATGGCCAAGGTCCAATGTAAATCACAAGAAGTTACAGTCATAATGGGAAATTTTAATGCTAAAGTGGGACAGGATAGGGTGGAGGATATAGTTGGACCTCATGGCCTTGGTGCACAAAATGAAAGAGGGGGGAAGCTTGTAGAATGAGCACAGATGAATGAGTTCATAGTAGGAAACACCTGGTTTGAGCAGCCTAACAGAAGAAAATGGACTTGGATGAGTCCAGGAGATAACACCAAAAATCAAATTGACTACATCCTGATCAACAAAAGATTTACAAATTCTTTACTGTCAGCAAAAACACTACCAGGCGCAGACTGCAACAGTGACCACAATCCGGTAGTGGGAAGGTTTAGGCTGAAATTGAGGAAAAGGAAACAGACCAAAAGCAACATCAAACTAAACCTTGGACTCTTAAAGTCAGATGAAATGATACGTCAAAAATTTAATGTACATGTTCAAAACAAATTCAGTGCTCTGGAAGACGTTGGTGACAGTGAGGAACAATGGACAAAGTTGAGAAGTTCTATAAATGAAGCTTGTGAAGAAATCCCTAAGGCAAATAGACAAGCAAAAAGAGTTGGATGACTAATGACATTTTGGGCCTGATGGAGGAAAGGAGGAAGGCAAAGAGAAACGAGGAGATATACAGGAAGATAAACAAAGAAATCAGGTATTGGTGCAATGAAGCTAAGGAAGCTTGGCTGAACACAAAATGCAAAGAACAGAAGAACGAAAACAAAATGGATCCTCAGGGTATGTACAGACTAATTGAAGAAATTGTCCACAGGAAAAATACATGCACATCAACATTACTGGTTGCTTAAAATCGAAAGATGGCACGCTTATCATGGAAAAAGACAAAATATTAGACAGATGGGGAGAGTACATTAAAGACCTTTTTGAGGATGACAGAAACGAAGAACACATTATAAAAAGAACTTTGAAGGACACCCATAATGAAAGATGAAGTTAGAGCAGCACTGAAAAAATATAAAACCAGGAAAAGCCCCAGGACCAGACAACATTACTACAGAGATGATTAAAGCCCTGGAGGAATTTGGTATAGAAAAAATAACAGTCCTCCTAAATTAAATTTATGACACTGGAAAAATCCACAAGATATGTCAAAATCAATTTTCATTGCACTTCCAAAGAAGACAGGTGCTATAGAATGCGAACTCCATCGCACAATCAGTTTGATGAGTCATGTAACAAAAATCCTGTTAAGAATAATCATGATGAGGACAAGGAATAGAATCAAAAGGGAAATAGCAGAAAAAAGTGTGGATTTGTGGAGGGGAAAGGAACTATTAATGCCATATACATCCTAAGAAATATCATAGAGAGGTCAATTGAGACGAATAAGGATTTGTATTTATGCTTTGTTGACTATACCAAGGCTTTCGATCGGGTAGACATGATGAATTGATCAACCAACTGGAGAGACTCAATGTTGAATGAAAAGATCTACGAATAATCAGGAATATGTACTGGGAACAAACAGCTGCAATGAGAATAGAAAACAATATAAGCTCTTTTCAAAACATCAAAAGAGGAGTCAACAGGGTTGTGTTTTGTCACCAGATCTGTTTTCACTATATAGCGAAAACATCATGAGAAACCTAGAAGAAGACCCTGGATTAAAAGTTGGAGGAAAATGATAAACAGCATTCGGTACGCAGATGACACCGTGCTAATTGCAGAAAATGAAAGGGACCTACAAAACCTTGTGAATATACTAGAAACAGAAAGCAAAGGGTAAAGAGTTGGAACTAAACAGCAGGAAGACTGAAGTCATGGTGATCAGTAAAAAACATGAAATCCCCTCATGCAAAATAAAAACAAATGGCACAACCTTGACACAGGTTAATAAGTTCAAATACCTGGGAACGGTCATTTCATCAGACGGCAGAAGCACATCGGAAATAGCTGGCAGAATCGGCCAAGCCAAAACAGCATTCAAGAAGATGACAAGCATTCTTACCAACAAATGCCTATCAATTAACATCAGAAAGAGAGTCCTTGAATGTTATATAGAACCAATACTGTTGTACGGATGCGAGGCGTGGACAGTCAGCAAGCAAAGCCAGAGCAGATCGAGGCAGCCGAGATGTGGTTTCTCAGAAGAATGTTGAGAGTTCATGGACAGCAAAGAAAACAAACGAGACAGTCTTGATGGAGGCAGACACAAATAGATCACTCATAAGGAAAAATTAGGAAAAGACAAGCAACATTTATAGGCCATTTTATGAGGAAGGGGGAATTGGAGCACCTGGTCACAACGGGAAAGCTGGAGGGAAGGAGAGCACCAGGTAGACCCAGGGAGAGAATGCTGGACGGACATTTCATGAGTGGCTGGGGATGAAGAGGGTGGGGGAGATGCTAGGGGCAACGAGAGATAGAGATGGTTGGAAGTCCTTGGTCGCAACGCCATGCGGCAGGGCACCTGATGATGATGATGATGATGAACGCAATGGTGGGCTGGTGGGCTGATGATGGTGTTAGTTTGAAATGGCAAGTCTTATGTTGTTCTGTATATGCTTTGTGTGCTTTAATCCTTCACTGTGAATGCATTTGACTTCAGAGTATGCTGAGAATGTCTCTAGGAAAAATGAGATATTACATCTACGAAATTTATTCACTCATATTTTCAAAGCAATGGGAGGATGTATAAAAAAATCAGGAATAAACAAAGAATACTGGTAACTATTAAACCATTCAGACACACAATGTTCCTGAAATATATTACTATTTAATTCACTTATTTCATTTATTTCCTTCTTTAAGGCACTCACACATAGATACATATACGCTCGGTAACTTACATATACACACTCACACATACAAACACACACACACACACACACACACACACACACACACAGATCACACACACACACTCACAAACACCCCATTCTTACAAGC
>JAPXFY010000021.1:67342875-67347875 GCA_030674185.1 Monoplex corrugatus | reverse complement strand
GACAGAGAGACAGAGAGACGGAAAGAAAGAGAGAGAGAGCGAGAGAGAAAGAGAGAAGGAGAGAGAGAGAAAGAGAGAAGGAGAGAGAGAGAAACAGAGACAGAGACAGGACAGACAGACAGACAGACAGAGATGGAAAGAAAGATAGAGAAAGAGAGAGAGATCGAGAGAGACAGACAGAGAGAGATAGAAAGAGAGTGAGAGAGAGAGTGAGAGAGAGAGACACAGAGAAGGAGACTGACAGAGAGAGAGAGTGACACAGAGAGAGAAGAGAGAGAAAGAGAGAGAGAAAGAGAGAGAAGGAGAAGGAGAGAGAAGGAGGGAGAGAGAAGAGAGAGAGAGAAAGAGAGAGACAGAGAGAGAGAGGGGGGTAAAGAAAGAAAGAAAGAAAGACAGATAGAAAATCCAAAGAAACATACTGAGAAAGAGTGAGGGTTAACTAGTGTTTGAGGCTGTAGATATGATAGAAGACTGTTGAAAGGTGGATTAGTGGTTAAGGTCAGATGAGGTGGAAATAGCCAAATATGGCCAAAAAAATAGCAAGAGGACTGAAGTCATGATAACCAACAGAAAACAGGAAACCCCCCTCAAGCTAAAAAAAAATCAAACAAAAAACAAAAAAAGAAAAAAAAAACTCAACAAAAACAAAACAACACAAAACAAAACAAAACAACAAAACAAAAAACCAGCACATAGTACAACTCTGAGACAGGTTGATGAATTCAACTACCTGGAACGGTCATCTCACCCGACGGCAGATGCACATCAGAAATTGCCAGCATAATCAGCCAAGCTAAAACAGCATTCAAGAAGTTGAAAAGCGTTCTTACCAACAAATGCCTATCAATTAACATCAGGAAGAGAGTTCTTGAGTGTTATGATAATGGAACCGATGATGTTGTATAAATGTAAAGCGTGGGCCATCAACACGCAAATCCAGAGCACAATTGAGGCAGCGAAGATGTGGTTTCTGGAAAGAATGTTAAGAGTTCCATAGACAGCAAAGAAAACGAACGGACAGTCTTGAAAGAGGCAGACACAAGAAGAATATTGATAAGAAGATTAGGGAACGACAAGCAGCATTTATAGTACATTTCATGAGGAAAGGGAAATTAGAGCACCTGGTCACAACAGGAAAGCTGGAGGGAAAGAGAACACCAGGTAAACGCAGGGAGATAAAATTGGACGGACTTGCAGGGTGGCTGAGGACAGAGAGGGAGGAAGTGTGCTTGCAGCGACAAAGGATAGATTTAGGGCACATGATGATGATCGGTAAGGCAGTGACAGAGGAAAGGTTCCTGTGATGGATGTTACGAGCAGAGGAGGAGGAGAAGGTGGTGTGCGTATATGTTTAAATACATATATACATAGGCATGTACAGATGTATATATATATGTGTATGTATATATTATATTTGTATTCATACATATATATATATATATGTTATGTATGGTTTGTGTGTGTGTGAGGGAGAGAGAGAGACAACACACAAGAGAGACAGAGACAGAGAGACAGAGACAGACAGACAGAGACAGAAAGAGGAAGAGAAAGAGGAAGAGAAGAGAGCGAGGGAAGACAGACAGAGACAGACAGAGAGAGAGAGAGACAGACAAAAGAGACAGACAGACAGACAGAAAGAAGAGAGAGAGGACAGAGAGAGACAGACAGACAGAGAGGACAGACAGACAGACAGACAGACAGATAGTTCACACTTTGTCTTTTTCCTTTGTAGAAATGAACAGAAAGAACATTTTTAAAGTAAACATAATAATAGTCAAAATTATTTTTTTTCCTACCTTCCAATCCTGGCCAAGACATAGACGGGTGGAGGGGATGGAGAGCAGAGACAGAGGGAGGGAAGGTAAGTGGGATGAGGTGGGGTAGATGGGGGGTAGAATTGTTGGCAGGAGGAGGGGTGAGAGGGAAGGAACATGGAGACAATGATCAAAAGAGAGAGAAAAGAGTACTGTGAGATTGAAAATATAATCACGTAGGCACGGGTGATGGTAGTAGTGGTTATGGTGATGGTGTGCGCTACTTGAGATCTATGTTCCCTCACGTACCCTCCGATCTGCCTCCGATCCCCTGACTTTTCGCTTTCCACGCACTAAGCTCAGTACCTATGGTCCACGAGCCTTCTCTGTTTCTGGTCCACTCTCCTGGAACAAAATTCCTCTCTCAGTCCGTCAGCAACCTACTTTTGTTTCCTTCAAGTCCGCTCTCAAAACTCACCTTTTCTCCTCTGCATAAAATCCTGGCCTCACTCAAACCCCCCCCCCCCCCCCCTCTGCAGCCTGTCTCCGCTCGGAGGGGAATCACATTGTTATAATATGTAATTGTATATGATATGCTCTCTATAATTTTCCATTGCTTTTATTCTTGCTTTTATTGCTTTTATTCTTTCTCCCCATTTATAGCCATGCGTGTGTGTGTGTGTGTGTGTGTGTGTGTGTGTGTGTGTGTGTGTGTGTGTGTGTGTGTGTGCGTGTGTGTACGTGCGTACGTGCGTGCGTGCGTGCGTGCGTGTGTGTCTGTTTCAGCGCTTAGATTTGATTTTATCAAGATTTTGCGCTATATAAATATTGTAATTATTATTATTACTATTATATATATATAATAGTAATAATAATAATCAATGGGCTGTTTGAAGACACATACGAACCAGCAGCAGCGCACTGCGATAGCAGGTGAGACGTTGGATGACCAAGGCCAGGAATTAAACCATAGTGCCAAGGACATCCACGCTGACGGTTCTGATGCGGATTTTGCACAAGCTCTTAACGCCAAACGTGGAAAACTCAATTTGCCGCCTGCCGGTGCAAAAGAACAATGGGAGAAATTAGATGAGGAACTTGTCCTTAAGCTGAATGCGCTAATAGGGAACAGTACGCTGGAACACAAACTTGACACATACGGAGACATCATATACTCTATCTGCAGGGACACTTATGGAGTGAAGCAGCCAAAGACAAAAACGCCTCCCCAGAAATCCAGAAGACAGCAACAGATGGAGAGCATCCGGAGGGAGAAAAGGAAGCTTAAAAAGCGAATGAAAACTGCCTCAGAATTCGAGAAGCAAGGGCTCCTGGAACTCTGGAAAGATCTGAAGGCCAAACACAATGCTCTCAGCAAAGTGGAATCAGCAAGGCGAAGAAAGAGCAAAAAGAAGAAGACTCAAGATCGTTTCTTCAAAGACCCCTTTGACTTTGCAAGAAAGCTGTTTGAACAACCCAAATCAGGGACTCTCACAGTGGGCAAGGAAACCCTAGAGCAGCATCTCAGGGAAACATATTCCGATTCTCAGCGCGAGGCACCACTTGAAATCCAAAATCTGGTTTGGCCTGCAGCGCCAGAAGGAAAATTCAATAACAAACCACCAACACTGGATGAAGTGAAGAACGTAGTAAAGAAAGCCAGAGCCAAGTCAGCACCTGGACCAAACGGAATACCATACCTGCTCTACAAGAAATGCCCAAAAGTGCTCGAGTGGCTCCACAAGATGATTCGATCAGCATGGAGGAACCAGAAGATCAGCGACCAATGGATGAGAGCTGAAGGAGTGTACATTCCGAAGGAGCAGAACTCCAGCAGCATCAATCAGTTCAGGCCAATATCACTTCTGAACGTCGAGGGGAAAATCTTCTTCTCTGTTATGGCAGCAAGATTGACAAAATACCTGACTGAAAACAAGTATCTGGATATGTCAGTCCAAAAGGGAGGCATACCAGGAATGCCTGGATGCTTGGAACATGCCACGTTGATTTGGGATGCCATCCAAAAAGCAAGAACAGAGAAGAGAGACATTGACGTAGTTTGGCTTGATCTGGCGAATGCATATGAATCAGTTCCACACGATATGATCCAGCTGGCTCTTGAAATGTATCACATCCCAGAAAACATCCGAACAATGCTGAGGAAGTATTTCCAAGGGTTCTCAATGCGGTTCTCTACCAAAGAATACACCACGGACTGGATAGACCTAGAGGTGGGCATTGCAATGGGCTGTGCAATCTCTCCCATACTGTTCGTGTTGGCAATGGAAGTCATCTTGAAAGCTGCAATGAAGAGTTCAGGTCCAGTGAATCTGGGAGATGGATACCAGATGCCTCCTCTGAAAGCTTTCATGGATGACACAACAGTCTTGTCCACGGATGAGGAAGAGACACACCAAATCATAAAGCAGCTGGATGAGCTGGTGGCCTCTTCAAGAATGAGGTTCAAACCTAAGAAATCCCGAAGTCTCTCACTGCGAAAAGGAAAAGTGGCAGATTCAGTCAAATTCATGGTAGCCAACCAAGCCATCCCCACTGTCACAGAAGAGCCAGTAAAAAGTCTCGGAAGATGGTATGATGACTCCCTGAAAGACACACAAAGGGGATGTGAAACCAAGCAAACAGCAGAAGAAGGCCTGAAGAAAATAGATAATTGCGGACTGCCAGGCAAATACAAAGTCTGGTGTCTACAGTTCATGCTGATACCAAAGCTGCTGTGGCCACTGCTAATCTATGACATTTGCACCAGCACAGTCGAAGCAATGGAAGCCAAAATCAACAAATACACAAGAAAATGGCTCGGTGTCCCACCTGGTCTCACTGATGTTGCATTCTACTGTCGTCAAGCAATGCTGAAGCTACCTCTGAAATCCATAGTGGAGGAATACAAAGTTGGAAAAGCAAGACTGTTGAGCATGCTGGAGGAATCGGAGGACAATATCGTGAGAGCAGTTCATCCAAAGCTGAGAACTGGCAGAAAGTGGAAAGTCCAAGAGGCTGTAAACAATGCCAAGAGAAACCTCAGCATCAAAGAAATAATTGGACACACGCAAACCAACAGACAGGGACTGGGAGCAACAAAAATGCAGTGGTGGTCCAAAGCCAAAGGGAAGGAAAAAAGAGACATGATCATACAGGAGTTGAAGGAAGAAGAAGATGTCAAAAGAGTGCAGAAGGCAGTCCAGCAAGGTCAACAGGGGCAATGGACAACATGGGACAGTGCACTCC
>JAPXFY010000021.1:67332875-67337875 GCA_030674185.1 Monoplex corrugatus | reverse complement strand
ACCTATACAAGACGAAGGGAAACAAACAATCATGTGACAACCACAGAGGAATATCACTACTGTCTATTGCAGGCAAGATATTAGCAAGGGTGCTGCTGAACCGCCTCACTAATCATCTTGAGCAGGGTCTGTTGCCAGAGAGTCAGTGTGGATTTCGGGCTGGGAGAGGTACGGTGGACATGATCTTTGCTGCTCATCAACTGCAAGAAAGGCGCAGGAACAACACCGAGCACTGTACACAATCTTTGTCGACTAGACAAAGGCGTTTGACACGGTGAGTCGCGAGGGGCTGTGGAAGATAATGGCGAAGTTCGGCTGCCCTCCAGCCTTCATAAATATGGTGCAAAAATTCCACGATGGTATGATGGCACGGTCCTTGATGACGGAGAACTGTCCAGAGACTTTCCAATCAGCAATGGCGTGAAACAAGGATGCGTCCTTGCGCCTACACTATTCTCTATGATGTTCTTGGTAATGTTATCAGATGCATTCTCTCAGAAGACCCTGGCATAGATATACGCTACCGCACAACGCAAGTTGTACAACACAAGACGCCTCAAGGCGACCACTAAATGCAGTTACAGCACTCTTCGTGACCTCCTTTTCGCAGACGATTGTGCGTTAAATGCTTACAGTGGTGAACAGATGCAACAATGCATGGACAAATTTTCAACTGCTTGTGACAACTTCGGTCTTACAATAAGCACCAAGAAAACCAAATTCATTTATCAGCCTCCTCCAGGTGTTCCATATACTGAACCATATATCGAGGTCAAGGGCACAAAACTACATACAGTCGACAACTTCACATATCTCGGCAGTTCCCTATCACGTTGTGTGCATATCGACGACGAAGTCAACAAACGCATAGCTAAGGCCAGCACTGCATTTGGGAGGCTGCGACCTACTGTATGGGACAGAAGAGGTATCTCGGCCACAACTAAACTCAAAGTGTACAAAGCAGTGGTCCTCACCACTCTCCTCTACGGCAGTGAGACCTGGACTGTTTACAGTAGACACGCAAGGAAATTGAATCATTTTCACACCAAAAGCCTCAGAAAGATTCTCAATATCCGATGGCAAGAGAAGATCCCTGATGCAGAAGTACTAGAGAGAGCCAATCTCCCCTCCATCCACACTTTACTTCAAAAGAGTCAAGTTCGCTGGGCTGGCCATGTGTACCGGATGTCTGACACCAGAATTCCGAAGCAACTCCTCTACGGGGAACTAGCGTCTGGCAAAAGAACAGTTGGAGGCCAGAGAAAACGGTTTAAAGACAGCTTGAAGGCATCGCTAAAGTCCCTCAACATAGACTGGGAGAATTGGAAAAACCTTGCCCTCGACCGTACAGTCTGGCGTAGAAGAATCGAAACCAGATGTACCACTTCAGAAGTGTCTCGTATCCAATCTGCACAAGAAAAACGAGCTGCACGGAAAACTAGGGCTGCAAACCCTTCAACCACAGTAACCGACCACAGATGTCCAACTTGTGGACGTTACTTCCGTGCCCGGATCGGATTGGTCAGTCACCTCCGGACACACTGACTCAAAGCAACTTCATGAAGCCATGGTCATTGTGTGTGTGTGTGTCTGTGTGTGTGTGTGTGTGGCTTGCTTCTTTCCATCGCTCATCCCGAGGTGGTGGTATCGCCATCCTCTACAACGACTCACTCCATTCCCGCCTGTCTTTCTCGCAGTCTCTGCCTTTCTCCCATCCTTCTTTCGAGCACGTTGAAGTATACTTCCAATCCACCCCTCACCCCATCACCTTCTCCTGTGTCTATCGACCTCCACCTAGCTCTGCCAACAAGCTCACCACATCCATGTTTCTCTCTGACTTCGACCAACTACTTGACCACTACTGCCTCTTACCTGGAAATCTCATCATTCTAGGGACATCAATGTCCACTATGACAACACTCACCGTTATGACACAAGACATATCATCAACTCTCTGTCCAATCACAATATGACTCAACACATTTCTGAACCAACCCATCAAAAAGGTCACATTCTTGACTGGATCATTTCTCGTGATCACCACAATTCAGCTACTGACAACTGCTTAGTTCTTTCTACCCGTCTAACTTCAGCCCTTCCATCTGACCACTCTGCAATTCTCTGTTCTCTTGACATTCCTCCTCCTTCCCGAACCATGCGCACAGTGACTTGACGTAATCTCAAATCTATCGACCTCTCCACATTTTCATCTGATGCCTTCCGTCTCCTTTCTAAAAAGTCACATAACCTTGCCGATGAATTCTATACTACTTTCCACCATCTTCTGGACACTCATGCTCCAGCCACAACCCGTCTTTTACCTGACCGCCCCTTACCCCCTGGCTCACTCATGAGATTGCCTGTGCAAAACGTGCCAGCCGCAAAGCAGAGCGCCGCTGGGGCAAATCCAAACTCACTGTACACAGGCAACTTTTCCAAGCCTCTAAAACAAAAGTATCCACCCTCATTGCATCTGCAAAAACAAGCTATTTCCAAACTCAAATCCTGAATGCCTCTTCTTCAAAAAAACTCTTTACAACCATGAATCATCTCCTTGGCACACGAAAAGATTTACCTCTCCCAACAAAACACACAAATGAAGAACTCCCATCTGTATTTTCCAAGTATTTCACCACCAAAATACAAACTCTTCGTGACAGGCTTGACAGGACTCCCTGTGAACCATACCCACCTGACCCTTCCTTCTCTGGCACACCTCTTACTACTTTTACCCCAGTCTCACAATGAAGAAATTCTCAACACAATCAGATCCATGTCGTTCAAAACCTGCGAACTGGATCCTCTTCCAGGTTCTCTCTACTCTGACTGTCTCCCTACGCTCCTCCCATTCATCACTGACATCATCAACACTTCTCTCCAAACTGGAACTGTCCCAGATTCTTTCAAGTCTGCTATTGTTCACCCTCTCCTCAAGAAATACAGTTTAGACCCAAATGAACTGAAAAATTACCGGCCTATCTCTAATCTCTCTTTCTTGTCAAAACTGCTTGAAAAAGTTGTCCTCAACCAACTGAACTCTTACCTGTCTGCCAACAATCTCCTCAATCTTTTCCAGTCAGCCTACCGCCAGTGCCATAGCACTGAAACTGCCTTGCTACACATTCTCAACAATCTCCTCCTTGCAACTGATACTGGCAATGTCTGTCTCCTCACATCCTTGATCTGTCTGCAGCCTTTGATACCATTCATCATGGTATTCTCCTTTCTAGACTTCATCATACTTTTGGCATCTCTGACATTGCTCTCTCCTTTTTCACTTCGTTTATGACACCCAACTTCAAGACAGTGACTCACCTGACAATATACAGCGCCTCCTGACTCGCACCACTGAGTGTTACTCGGACATTAAAAATTGGATGACACAACAAACTTCAGCTAAATGATGACAAGACAGAAGCTATCCTCACTGGCACCCGTCAGAAACTTTCTCAGCTGCCTCCTCTTTCTCTCCCATTATGTAACACTTCAGTCCCAATTTCTGATTCAGCTAAAAACCTTGGTGTCTGCATTGACTCTACCCTCTCCTTGAACAACTTTGTTTCTCAAACTGCCAGATCTTGCTACTATCACCTCCATCGTATAAGCCTGATCAGGAAGTATCTCTCTGTCGAAATAACTGCAAATCTCGTTCTCTCCCTCCAGTCAGCCTACCGCCAGTGCCATAGCACTGAAACTGCCCTACTACACATTCTCAACAATCTCCTCCTTGCAACTGATACTGGCAAAGTCTCTCTCCTCACACTCCTTGATCTGTCTGCAGCCTTCGATACCATTGACCATGGTATTCTCCTTTCTAGACTTCATCATACTTTTGGCATCTCTGACATTGCTCTCTCCTTTTTCACTTCGTATTTATCAAACAGAAAACAAACTGTTCTCATCAATGGCACTTACTCTCAACCTGCATACCTGACCTGTGGTGTTCCACAAGGATCTGTCCTTGGCCCTGTTCTTTTCACTCTTTATACCTCCCCCCTGTCCACCATCATCAACTCCCACTCTATAAAACACCACTTCTATGCTGATGACACCCAACTTCAAGATAGTGACTCACCTGATAATATACAGCGCCTGTTGACTCGCACCACTGAGTGTTACTCGGACATTAAGAACTAGATGACACACAATAGACTTCAGCTTAATGACGACAAGACAGAAGCTATCCTCATTGGCACCCGTCAGAAACTTTCCCAGCTGCCTCCTCTTTCTCTCCCATTATGTAACACATCAGTACCAATTTCTGATTCAGCTAAAAACCTTGGTGTCTGCATTGACTCTACCCTCTCCATGAACAACTTTGTTTCTCAAACTGCCAGATCTTGCTACTATCATCTCCATCGTATAAGCCTGATCAGGAAGTATCTCTCTGTCGAAACAACTGCAAAACTCGTTCTCTCCTTCATAATGTCTCGCATTGACTATTGCAATTCACTCCTGTCTGGTCTTCCTGCCTCCACCATTCACATCCTACAGCGCATTCAAAACAATGCTGTATGCCTTGTACTCAAAAAGAAAAAAGCTGACCACATATCTCCTCTCCTGGCACAACTTCACTGGCTCCCTGTATCAAAGCGCATACAGTACAAACTAGACACCATGTGCTACAAAAGCCTCAATAACGCAGCCCCCGATTACCTGTCAAGCCTACTTGAGATCTATGTTCCCTCACGTACCCTCCGCTCTGCCTCCGATCCTCTGACTTTTCGCTTTCCACGCACTAAGCTCAATACCTATGGTCCACGAGCCTTCTCTGTTTCTGATCCACTCTCCTGGAACAAACTTCCTCTCTCAGTCCGTCAGCAACCTACTTTTGCCTCCTTCAAGTCCGCTCTCAAAACTCACCTTTTCTCCTCTGCATAAAATCCTAACCTCACTCAACCCCCCTCTGCAGCCTGTCTCCGCTCGGAGGGGAATCACTTTGTTTTAATATATAATTGTATATGATGTGCTCGCTGTGGTTTTCCATTGGTTTTATTCTT
>JAPXFY010000021.1:67320375-67327875 GCA_030674185.1 Monoplex corrugatus | reverse complement strand
TGATACTGGGGTGGCGTGACATTTTCATGCTATTGACATCACAAGGTCTGGGTAGTTCTGCCGATTCATGTTGGGGTGACAACGATTTCTTTGGCGTCTGGAGCCAAAGACAGAAATTGTCGTTCGAATGGGAAAGGTTTTCTGATGAACATTTTTTGCTGTTAAGACCCACAGCTTAAAAGTGTCAAATAATATAGGGCTCACGAGATTTTCCTGATTTTGTTTTCTCTCTCTCTCTCTCTCTCTCTCTCTCTCTCTCTCTCTCTCTCTCTCTCTCTCTCTCTCTCTCTCTCTCTCCCTCTCTCTCTCTCTCTCTCCACAAAATGTCAGTGCCACAGGTCGTGGCAAGCCTGACAGCCATTGTGTCAATGATGGTGGTGATGGCTGTTGTTGAGGGTGTTGGTGGCACTGATGCTGGCAGAAGTGGTTGTAGGTTGTGGTGGTGATGCTGGTGGTGGTGGTAGTGGTTGTAGGAAGGGTGTTGCTGGCATCATCTTCATCATCTTTACCCTCATCATCATCCTCGTCCTTGTCCTCCTCCTCCTCCTCTTCATCATCATCATCAATCATCAATCATCCATCATCGTTGTTGTCGTCGTCGTCGTCGTCCTCCTTCTCTTCATCATCAACTTCTTCTTTCATTCTTCCATGACTAGTGCTGCAGCCTTTATCCAGCATTCTGAATCATTCATTTCGTCGCAAGATTCTAGATGATAAATCTTGTAATTCATCTGTTAAAGTGGTGTGAGTAGTCTGATATGATTGATGTCCAGTTGTTAACTTTACGATTTAACGCTTTCATTTCTCTCCCTCCCTCCCTCCTTCTCTCTTTCTCTCTCTCTCTTCTCTCTCTCTCTCTCTCTCTCTCTCTCTCTCTCTCTCTCTCTCTCTCTCTCTCTCTCTCTCCCATTCTTTCGTCCTCTCTCTTCGTCTGACTCTCTCTTTCTTTCTCTCTGTTTCTTTCTGTTTGTCTGTTCTTTCTTTCTTTCGTTCTCTATCTCTGTTTGTCTATCTGTCTGTCTGTTTGTCTGTCTGTCTGTTTGTCTCTTTCTCTCTCTTTCTCTCCCCTTCTCTCTCTCTCTCTCTCCTCTCTCCTCTCTCTCTCTCTCTCCCTCCCTCTCTCTCTCTTTCTCTGGCCCTTTTTTTTCATTGCTTGTTTCGTTATCTCGAACTCTGTCTCTCTATTTCTACGTCTCTGTGTGTGACCTTTTCCTGTTTTCTCTTATTCTCTCTTTCTGTCTCTTTTTATTTTTTTTTCTTTCTTTTGTTTTCTTTTTCTCCCTGTCTTTCTCTCAAATTATAATAATAATAATAATTACAATATTTATATAGCTCAAAATCTTGATAAAATCAAATCTAAGCGCTGAAGCAGACACACACGCAAGCACGCACGCACGCACGCACGCACACACGCACGCACGCACACACACACACACACACACTACACACACACTCACACACACGCATGGCTATAAATGGGGAGAAAGAATAAAAGCAATAAAAGCAAGAATAAAAGCAATGGAAAATTATAGAGAGCATAGCATATACAATTATATATTATAACCATGTGATTCCCCTCCGAGCGGAGACAGGCTGCAGAGGGGGGGGGGGTTGAGTGAGGTTAGGATTTTATGCGGAGGAGAAAAGGTGAGTTTTGAGAGCGGACTTGAAGGAGACAAAAGTAGGTTGCTGACGGACTGAGAGAGGAAGTTTGTTCCAGGAGAGTGGACCAGAAACAGAGAAGGCTCGTGGACCATAGGTATTGAGCTTAGTGCGTGGAAAGCGAAAAGTCAGAGGATCGGAGGCAGAGCGGAGGGTACGTGAGGGAACATAGATCTCAAGTAGGCTTGACAGGTAATCGGGGGCTGCGTTATTGAGGCTTTTGTAGCACATGGTGTCTAGTTTGTACTGTATGCGCTTTGATACAGGGAGCCAGTGAAGTTGTGCCAGGAGAGAGATATGTGGTCAGCTTTTTTCTTTTTGAGTACAAGGCGTACAGCATTGTTTTGAATGCGCTGTAGGATGTGAATGGTGGAGGCAGGAAGACCAGGAGTGAATTGCAATAGTCAATGCGAGACATTATGAAGGAGAGAACGAGTTTTGCAGTTGTTTCGACAGAGAGATATTTCCTGATCAGCCTTATACGATGGAGATGATAGTAGCAAGATCTGGTAGTTTGAGAAACAAAGTTGTTCATGGAGAGGGTAGAGTCAATGCAGACACCAAATTTATTAGCTGAATCAGAAATTGGGACTGATGTGTTACATAATGGGAGAGAAAGAGGAGGCAGCTGAGAAAGTTTCTGACGGGTGCCAGTGAGGATAGCTTCTGTCTTGTCGTCATTAAGCTGAAGTTTGTTGAACGTCATCCAGTTCTTAATGTCTGAGTAACACTCAGTGGTGCGAGTCAACAGGCGCTGTATATTATCAGGTGAGTCACTGTCTTGAAGTTGGGTGTCATCAGCATAGAAGTGGTGTTTTATAGAGTGGGAGTTGATGATGGTGGACAGGGGAGAGGTGTAAAGAGTGAAAAGAACAGGGCCAAGGACAGATCCTTGTGGAACACCACAGGTCAGGTATGCAGGTTGAGAGTAAGTGCCATTGATGAGAACAGTTTGTTTTCTGTTTGATAAATACGAAGTGAAAAAGGAGAGAGCAATGTCAGAGATGCCAAAAGTATGATGAAGTCTAGAAAGGAGAATACCATGGTCAATGGTATCGAAGGCTGCAGACAGATCAAGGAGTGTGAGGAGAGAGACTTTGCCAGTATCAGTTGCAAGGAGGAGATTGTTGAGAATGTGTAGTAGGGCAGTTTCAGTGCTATGGCACTGGCGGTAGGCTGACTGGAAAGGATTGAGGAGATTGTTGGCAGACAGGTGAGAGTTCAGCTGGTTGAGGACGACTTTTTCAAGGAGTTTTGACAAGAAAGAGAGATTAGAGATAGGCCGGTAATTTTTCAGTTCATTTGGGTCTAAATTGTGTTTCTTGAGGAGAGGGTGAACAATAGCAGACTTGAAAGAATCTGGGACAGTTCCAGTTTGAAGAGAAGTGTTGATGATGTCAGTGATGAATGGGAGGAGAGTAGGGAGACAGTCGGCGTAGAGAGAACCTGGAAGAGGATCCAGTTCGCAGGTTTTGAACGACATGGATCTGATTGTGTTGAGAATTTCTTCTTGTGAGACTGGGGTAAAAGTAGTAAGAGGTGTGCCAGAGAAGGAAGGGTCAGGTGGGCATGGTTGACAGGGTGTCCTGTCAAGCCTATCAAGAAGAGTTTGTATTTTGGTTGGTGAAATACTTGGAGAATACAGATGGGAGTTCTTCATTTGTATGTTTTGTTGGGAGAGGTAAATCTTTTCGTGTGCCAAGGAGATGATTCATGTTGTAAAGAGTTCTTTTGAAGAAGAGGCATTCAGGATTTTGGTTTGGAAATAGCTTGTTTTTGCTGATGCAATGAGGGTGGATACTTTTGTTTTAGAGGCTTGGAAAAGTTGCCTGTGTACAGTGAGTTTGGATTTGCGCCAGCGGCGCTCTGCTCTGCGGCGGGCACGTTTTGCACAGGCGATCTCATGAGTGAGCCAGGGGTAGGGGGGCGGTCAGGTAAAAGACGGGTTGTGGTTGGAGCATGAGTGTCCAGAAGATGGTGGAGAGTAGTATAGAATTCATCGGCAAGGTTATGTGACTTTTCAGAAAGGAGACGGGAGGCATCAGATGAAAATGTGGAGAGGTCGATAGATTTGAGATTGCGTCGAGTCACTGTGCGCATGGTACGGGAAGGAGGAGAAATGTCGAGAGAACAGAGAATTGCAGAGTGGTCAGATGGAAGGGCTGAAGTTAGACGGGTAGAAAGAACTAAGCAGTTGTCAGTAGCGGAATTGTGGTAATCACGAGAAATGATCCAGTCAAGAATGTGACCTTTTTGATGGGTTGGTTCAGAAATGTGTTGAGTCATATTGTGATTGGACAGAGAGTTGATGATATGTCTTGTGTCATAACGGTGAGTGTTGTCATAGTGGACATTGATGTCACCTAGAATGATGAGATTTCCAGGTAAGAGGCAGTAGTGGTCAAGCAATTGGTCAAAGTCAGACAGAAACGTGGATGTATCCCTTTCTCTTTTGTGTGTTTGTCTCTCTCTTTGTGTCTTACATACTTTCTCTCTCGTCCTCTCTCTCTTTGTTTCTTACATACTTTCTCTCTCGTCCTCTCTCTCTTGTTCTACATCTTCTCCTCGTCCTCTCCCTTGTTCTTACATACTTTCTCTCTCGTCCTCTCTTTCTGTGTTTCTTAGTTACTATCTATTTTTCTGTGTGTGTCTGTCTGTCTGTCTGTGAGTCTGTCTGTCTGTCTGTTTGTCTGTCTGTCTGTCTCTCTCTGTCTGTGTCTGTGTCTCTGTGTGTGTATGTGTGTCTGTGTCTGTGTGTGTGTGTATGTGTGTGTGTGTGAGTGTGTGTGTGTGTGTTGCGTGTGTGTTTGAGTGTGTGTGAGTGTGTGTGTGTGTGTTTAATTGTGTGTGTGAGTATGTGTGTGTGTGAGTGTGTGTGTTTAAGTGTGTGTGTGAGTATATGGTGTGTGTGTGTGTATGTGTGTATGTGTGTATGTGTGTGTGTGTGTGTGTGTGTGTGTGTGTGTGTGTGTGATGTGTGTGTGTGTGTGTGTGTGTGTGTGTGTATAACATCAATGAAACATCAATCACACTTTATGGCACAGACGGAAAGGAACGACAACCATCCTCTGTGTCCAGACAACAGCAAGTAGTCCTGATGTTTTTAAAAGCTGGAAGTAATAACTTTCAGTTTCATTGAGAATTTTCTCATATTGTTTTTTTTTGAAAATCTTAAAGTAAAGAATATAAGGTCTTTTGGGTAGAAGGCAGGGTTCTGTACATTCACTATACACTTGTTTTAAGAGAAATGTATATGCCATCATTATCATCATTAGGCGCCCCTGCCGCATGGCGTTAGCGATCATGGACTTCCATCTGTCTCTATCTCTTGTTGCCTCAAGCATCTCCTCCACCCTCCTCGTCTTCAGCCACTCTGCAAGTCCGTCTAGTATTTTCTCCCTGGGTCTACGTGGTGCTCTCTTTCCCTCCAGCTTTCCCGTTGTGAACAGGTATGTGTAGAGATTAGTTATTACCGAATATAGAGCATCAGAACAATGCAATATATGTTACTCAGTCTTACAAGCATCTTTCTTTATTGACATCCTCAGGTTGTCTCAGGGTTGTGGGATATGCTATCGATCATCTTTTCTCTTATCCCCCAGTGTCAGACATGGTACACAGGGCAGGGATCAAGGCTCTCCACCTTTCTCTATCGGCTGCTGTCTGTTCAGCTGTTTTCAGTCGTTGATGTTTAGCGTTCTTCTTACAGACTGCAGTGTTCTTTTCAGGGTTGTTTTTAGTCTTCCTCTTGTTTTTGCCCCTTGGCCTCCAAAAGAACGCTGCCTTTGGTAGCCTTTTATTGTGTTTTCTCAGTACTTGGTCATAATATTTCCACCTTTTCCTTCTGATGATGTTTGATATGAATGGCTGTTGAGCAATTTCTCTTACCTCTTGGCTGGTTTTAAACTGATCCCACCTAATGCCTAGGAACTTCCTGAGGCACATGTTTTCAAAGGAATTCAGTGCATTTTCCAAGACTTGTAAAGCACCAGTTTTCAGACCGAGATGACATTTGGTTTGAAAAGGTTTAGCTTTGTTTTTCTGTTAATGTTTTTTTTTTCCAGATGTTGTTCAGAGAAGTGAATGCTACATCAACCCTTGTTAGTCTAGTTCTAAATTCCTTAATGATGTTGCCATCTGTTGACACTTTACGTCCTAAATATGTAAAGTCTTCTGCATTTTTTTCAATGCTGTCATCTTTATTTCTGCTAGCGTCGTCCCCTCAAGAAACCGTAGTGGACTGAACGTATTTTTAGTTCCAGAATTTTCCCCTGATGCCGGCCTCTCTTAGGCTCTTTGACTTGATTTCCTTAATGCTTTCCTTCTAATTGGTAGCTCTTTTAAATTTCATCTTGACCTCGGGTGTACATGGGCAATGGTCGCTTCCAACATCAGATCCACCTCAGTGTTACAGAAACAGGAACCAGTGAAAATACTTCCCATCAATAATCATATCTGTTGAAAATACACATATACATTTAAATAATGCTACTTACTGTTACTTCACCGCACAGTGCTCCTTTACAATATTCATGCTAAACATGATAAGAACCAATTATCAGAATCATAACTTATTCAATGCACAAAACAAGGCAGGTGCATATCCCTGGCTCTCTGGCCTTTGTCAAACGGACACACACACACTCACACACACACACACACACACACAACACACACACACACACACACACACATACCACACACACACACACACACATACACACACACACACACAACTCACACACACACACACACACACACACACACAAACACACACACATCTCAACACACACAACTCCCAAATATACACTTATATAGTGAAAAGACATTAAATCAAAGAACGAACGAACACACAAACTCCCACTAAGAACCACATATTGATATTCATATTAATATCCATATCTTTATCCTACCATATCCATATCCATATCCATATCCACATATCATATTCATTATTCATATTCATATTCATATATATTCATATTCATATTCATACTCATTTCTCCCCCCGCCCTCCCCGTCTAATATCACTTATAGTGAAAAAACGTTGAATCAAAGAACGTCGATTATATTCATATTCATATTCATATTCATATTCATATTCATATTCATTTCTATTTTCCATAGTGGATTTAACATGTGGAACTCGGGATGCTCTCCCCTTTGAGAGTTCGTCGCCACAGTGCAGCGCCACCCATTTTTTTGTTATTATCATCATCATCATCATTATCAGGTGCCTTTCCGCATGGCGTTGGCGAATATAGACTTCCATATGTCTCTATCTCTTGTTGCCTCAAGCATCTCTTCCACCCTCCCTGTCTTCAGCCACTCTGCAAGTCCGTCTAGTATCTTCTCCCTGGGTCTACCAGGTGCTCTCCTTCCCTCCAGCTTTCCCGCTGTGACCAGGTGCTCCAATTCCCCTTTCCTCATAAAATGGCCTATGAATGTTGCCTATCTTTTCCTAATCTTCCTTATGAATCATCTACTTGTGTCTGCCTCCATCAAAACTGTCTCGTTTGTTTTCTTTGCTGTCCATGGAACTCTCAAATTTTCTTAGAAACCACATCTCGGCTGCCTCAATCTTATTCTGGCTTTGCTTGCTGACTGTCCACGCCCTGCAACCGTACAACAGAATCGGTTCTATATAACATTCAAGAACTCTCTCCTTGATGTTAACTGATAGGCATTTGTTGGTAAGAATGCTTTTCATCTTCTTGAATGTTGTTTTGGCTTGGCCGATTCTGTTGTTAGCAAAGACACAAAATGTAGGAAAAACACAGCAGCACCACTTTCCTAATGTTCCGTTGAACAAGAGAAAAAGACTGAAATTAAATCCGC
>JAPXFY010000021.1:67312875-67315375 GCA_030674185.1 Monoplex corrugatus | reverse complement strand
AAGGTTTTTTAAAAATTAAATTAAACATGGTCGAAAGAAAAGGCATCTAAATTAAGGTCACATGAGCAAAAAACAACAAGAAACAAAACAAAAAAGTAACAACCAACCAAACAAACAAAAAACACCGCCTCGGCATTTCTTTTTTCCAAGAGAATGTGTGGGCAGCACTTTCTCGGGAATTTGTGGTAATATTTATCATCTGTTTTCGTTTTTTTGTGGAAGTCTATCATTTCCTTTTCTGTACATAAAGATCATGACGACTGAAGCTATTTCAGGGTCACAGTGACTTTAAAAAGTGCAAAATCCGGATTTTCTAATGGGAAATAAATGCACAGTTTGTTTGTTTTTTCGTGATAGTTTGTGCTGTAAGGAGAAATTAAATGTTTGAGAAAAGCATTGAAAATACATAAAAAATCACAGCCTCTGTTGCCACAGAACTTAGATCAAGCCACATAAATAATTATTTTTCTCATGTGTGGGTCATGTCCATATTTCTGTGATCATCAATAGTATCTAATGAAAATGAAATAAAAAATGATGTAAAATAAAATAAAGATTTGAGTGTAGATATACAAGCACAGTTCATTTATATGACTTTTACTGTACAAGAGAGTATGAATCCATCCATCCATCCATCCAGCCAGCCATCCTTCCATCCTTCCATCCATCCATCCATCATCCATCCATCCATCCATCCATCCATCCATCCATCCATCCATCCATCCATCCATCCTTCCATCCATACATCCATCCATCCATCCATCCATCCTTCCTTCCATCCATCCATCCATCCATCCTTCCATCCATCCATACATCCATCCATCCATCCTTCCATCCATCCATCCATCCATCCTTCCATCCATCATCCATCCATCCTTCCATCCTTCCATCCTTCCATCCATCCATCCATCCTTCCATCCATCCATCCATCCATCCATCCTTCCATCCATCCATCCATCCATCCATCCATCCATCCATCCTTCCATCCATCCATCCATCCTTCCGTCCATCCATCCTTCCATCCATCCATATCTGTGTATCTATGTATATCTGTATCTGTTTGTCTATATGTCTATCTCTTCATCTCTCTCTATCTATCTATCTATCTATCTATCTATCTATCTGTCTGGCTATCTGTCTATCTGTCTATCTATCTATCTATCTATGTATCTATCTATCTATCTATCTATCTGTCTATCTGCCTATCTGTCTATCTATCTATCTATCTATCTGTCTGTCTATCTGTCTATCTGTCTATTTATCTATCTATCTACTATCTATCTATCTATCTATCTGTCTGTCTATCTGTCTATCTGTCTATTTATCTATCTATCTGTCTATCTGTCTATCTATCTACTATCTATCTATCTATCTATCTATTACTATCTATATCTATCTATCTATCTATCTATCTATCATCTATCTATCTATCTATCTATCTATCTTCAACATTGCCAGGCTTCGTTCCAAAACCAAGGTGGAAAAGAAGACCATCAGAGAAGCTCTCTTCGCAGATGATGCTGCGCTGGCTTCCCACAGTGAACAAGATCTCCAGAGGCTCGTTGATCGCTTCGCCCACGCTTGCAGAGAGTTTGGTCTCACAATCAGCTTGAAGAAAATTGAGATCTTAGGTCAAGGCTGTGAAGAACCACCATCTCTACACATTGGAGACTACGACCTCAATACTGTCCACCAAGTTCAGTACTTGGGGTCCACCATAAGTGACAACCTCTCTCTGGATGCTGAAATCGGCGCCAGAATTGCGAAGGCCTCCTCTGTTATGGCTAAACTGAACAAGCGGGTCTGGTCCAACAGCAGTCTCACTGTGAACACCAAAATGCAGGTGTACAGAGCATGTGTGTTGAGTACACTACTCTACTCAAGTGAAGCCTGGACCACATACGCCAGCCAAGAAAAGAGGCTCAACATTTTCCATCTCCGCTGCTTGCGACGCATTCTCGGCATACAATGGCAAGACAAGGTGACCAACACAGAGGTCCTCCGTCGTGCGGGCCTACAGACCATCTTTGCCCTTCTAAGCCAACGCCGACTACGCTGGCTTGGCCATGTGCGTCGAATGGAGGATGGACGCATACCTAAAGACGTTCTCTACGGCGAAATGGCAAACCGGAAGCGAACTCCAGGACGCCCACAGCTACGCTTTGTAGACGCATGCAAAAGGGACCTTAGAAGCTCAGGGATTGACCCAGGCTCTTGTGAGACTCTGGCGGAAGACAGGGCAGCCTGGCGGACAGCCGTTCAGCAAGGCGTTGTGAATGTGGAGAGGAGGAGAGCAGAAAGCGCAGATGAGAAAAGGGCTCTTCGCTAGCAACGTCCCAGAAACCAGACAACAGCGACTCAATTTGTATGTGGCAGATGTGACAGAGATTGCCACTCAAGAATCGGCCTGCACAGCCACAGCAGAAAGTGCACGTCATGACAACAACGCCTCCTGGTGCAGACTATCATCTCCTGAGATGTAAAGAGGCCGACGATTATA
>JAPXFY010000021.1:67300375-67302875 GCA_030674185.1 Monoplex corrugatus | reverse complement strand
CACCACTCATGTCAGCTGTCCAACACACCACCACCACCACACCACTCATGTCAGCTGTCCAACACACCACCACCCCACACACTCATGTCAGCTGTCCAACACACCCCCACCCCCACATAGCTCATGTCAGCTGTCCAACACACCACCACCCCACACATAGCTCATGTCAGCTGTCCAACACACCACCACCACCACACACACTCATGTCAGCTGTCCAAACACACCACCACCCCACCACACCACTCATGTCAGCTGTCCAACACACCCACCACCCCCACATAGCTCATGTCAGCTGTCCAACACACCACCACCCCACACAGCTCATGTCAGCTGTCCAACACACCACCACCCACCCCCACACCACTCATGTCAGCTGTCCAACACACCCCCCCCCACACTAGCTCATGTCAGCTGTCCAACACACACACCACCACCACATAGCTCATGTCAGCTGTCCAACACACCACCACCACCACACCACTCATGTCAGCTGTCCAACACACCACCACCCCACCCCACACCACTCATGTCAGCTGTCCAACAAACCACCACACCCACATCACTCATGTCAGCTGTCCAACACACCACCACCCCACATAGCTCATGTCAGCTGTCCAACACACTACCACCCCCACACCACTCATGTCAGCTGCCAACACACCACCCCCCACACCACTCATGTCAGCTGTCCAACACACCACCACCCCCACACCGCTCATGTCAGCTGTCCAACACACCACCACCCCCACATAGCTCATGTCAGCTGTCCAACACACCACCACCCCCACACCGCTCATGTCAGCTGTCCAACACACCACCACCCCCACATAGCTCATGTCAGCTGTCCAACACACCACCCCCCCCACACCGCTCATGTCAGCTGTCCAACACACCACCCCCCCCACATAGCTCATGTCAGCTGTCCAACACACACCACCACCACCACACCACTCATGTCAGCTGTCCAACACACCACCCACCACCCCACACCACTCATGTCAGCTGTCCAACAAACCACCAACCCACATCACTCATGTCAGCTGTCAACACCACCACCCCCAATAGCTCATGTCAGCTGTCCAACACACTACCCCCCCACACCACTCATGTCAGCTGCCCAACACACCACCACCCCCACACCCTCATGTCAGCTGTCCAACACACCACCACCCCACACAGCTCATGTCAGCTGTCCAACACACCACCACCCCATACTCATGTCACTGTCCAACACACCACCTCCCACCACTCATGTCAGCTGCCAACACACCACCACCCCACCCCACTCATGTCAGCTGTCCAACACACCACCACCCCCACACCGCTCATGTCAGCTGTCCAACACACCACCACCCCCACATAGCTCATGTCAGCTGTCCAACACACCACCACCACCACACCACTCATGTCAGCTGTCTAACACACCACCACCACCCCCACACCGTCATGTCAGCTGTCCAACACACCACCACCACCCACACCACTCATGTCAGCTGTCCAACACACCACCACCACCACACCACTCATGTCACTGTCTAACACACCACCACACCGCTCATGTCACTGTCCAACACACCACCACCCCCACCACACTCATGTCAGCTGTCCAACACACACCACCACCCCCCACACCACTCATGTCAGCTGTCCAACACACCCCCACCCCCACACCACTCATGTCAGCTGTCCCAACACACCACCACCCCCACACCGCTCATGTCAGCTGTCCAACACACCACCACCACCCACACACCACTCATGTCAGCTGTCCAACACATCACCACCACCACCCACACACCTCTCATGTCAGCTGTCCACACACCACACACCACCACACCCACACACCACTCATGTCAGCTGTCCAACACACCACCACACCCACACACCGCTCATGTCAGCTGTCCAACACACCACCACCACCCACACACCGCTCATGTCAGCTGTCCAACACACCACCACCACCCCCACACAGCTCAGTCAGCTGTCCAACACCACCACCACCACCCACACACCGCTCATGTCAGCTGTCCAACACACACCACCACCACCCACACAGGTCATGTCAGCTGTCCAACACATCACCACCACCACCCACACACCACTCATGTCAGCTGTCCAACACATCACCACCACCACCCACACAACACTCATGTCAGCTGTCCCAACACACCACCACCACCACCCACAGAGCTCATGTCAGCTGTCCAACACACCACCACCACCACCCACACAGCTCATGTCAGCTGTCCAACACATCACCACCACCACCCACACAGCTCATGTCAGCTGTCCAACACACCACCACCCCCACACCACTCCATGTCAGCTGTCCAACACACCACCACCGCCACACCACTCATATCAGCTGTCCAACACACCACCACACCCACACCACTCATATCAACTGTCCAACACACCCACCACCACCCCACATAGCTCATGTCAGCTGTGCAACACACCACCACCCCACACCACTCATTCAGCTGTCCAACACACAACC
>JAPXFY010000021.1:67287875-67292875 GCA_030674185.1 Monoplex corrugatus | reverse complement strand
AATGTCTGTCTCTACAGTTATCAATGTCTGTGTCTGTCTCTACAGTTATCAATGTCTGTGTCTTTCTATAGTTATCAATGTCTGTGTCTGTCTCTACAGTTATCAATGTCTGTGTCTGTCTCTATAGTTATCAATGTCTGTCTCTACAGTTATCAATGTCTGTGTCTGTCTCTACATTTCACCGAGATCAGCAACCATCGAATGATCATGTTTTCCTAAACCCAGGTGTTTACATTGAAGAAAGGAGGATTTATTGCAGCTACAGAAAAACGGTTCTATGAAAATAATGAAATTGAAAAAGTAAATCCCTACTAGTGTTTGGGATTCACACCCTCAATAAAATTGTCCTTTAGCACTGCTTGTGAAGAATTTTTTCAGCAAAGCAAACGGCAGAATATTAGTTCAACGGAAAGCATGCTGTCCGTTGGCTCCTTGAGCATCACCGTTTTCTTTTAACTGTTTGTGGCACAGATTAAACCCATGTTGTCATGTGCGTCAGATATCTGGCATCTCAAGGCTTGCTGTCATAGAGACAGCCCACATGTTTGGATGCAAACTACGTTGAATGTAAGCAATAAAACACCAAATTATATGACATAGGGCAAAACCGCGGGAGGTGTCCTTTGTACAATGACACTGCCATTGCAGCACCAAGATACTGATTATAAGTTATGAAAATGCTTCTTTCAAGATTACCAAAACAGGCTTACACCATGCTGTTAGATGGGGAGCAAAGGAGCAACAATACAAATTGGGTGAGAGATATGATAGAATATATTGTAGATGAATATGGATTTCAAGAAGTATGGATAAACGGAGTTACTAGAGAATCATCATCATCATCATTATCATCATGTGCCCTGCTGCACGGCGTTGGCGATCATGGCCCACCATACCAATCTATCCACTGTCGCTGCAAGTAGGCCTACATTTATCCTTCCCTTTCTGTCTTCAGCCACTCTGCAAGTCTGTCCAATATTTTCTCCCTGGGTCTACCTGGTGTTCTTTTTCCCTCCAACTTTCCGGTTGTGACTAGTTGCTCTAATTTCTTTTACCTCATAAAATGTTGTATAAATCTTTCTTGTCTTTTCCTGATCTTCATGAATGTTCTTTTTATGTCTGCCTCCTTCAATACTGTCTCGCTTGTTTTCTTTACTGTCAATGGAACTCTCAAAATTCTTCTTGAAACCACATTTTCGTTTTTAGTTGCATTGAAAAGTCAAATATGTAATATTTTGTTTTCCTTAAAGCAAGAAATGATAGGGAGGGTTTAAAAAGATTGGCACAGTTAAATAATAGCGATAGAATTATTTTCTTCTTGTCACAATATAAATAATTCCACGAACCAGAGAATTATGTGAATAGCGTAACTCTTAAGAAATTTCGTGACTGCTTGATCAAATTATGATTAGGGATAATAAAGTGGATGTAAACAAAACGGTTCTTAATTAAAGCAAAATGTGTTAGAAAAAAAAATGTTCATTTTGTCTAATATTTCAGAAAATGAATCCCGCTGTCTGTTTCATATTCTGGTGGTTTACAAAGACATCAGAAATAATTATCTACAAGGAATCACTGGAAATAACTCTGATTCCTCTTGGACTAGGGCCGTAAAAAGTGATAAGCTGAAATATTTCTGCCAGTTGGCGATGTTTACATTCCATGCCTTAAAGCCTCGTGATGAGGTAACATTTGGAAACTTTCTGTACATTCTACGACAAAACGGATGATGAATGAAACGTGTTGTGTACATTAACAATGTTGCCCCGTTATGTGTATCAGTCGGTGGCCTACATTGTAAACTGGATGTCAGTGTCATTATCATATCTCTCTCTCTCTCTCTCTCTCTCTCTCTCTCTCTCTCTCTCTCTCTCTCTCTCTCTCCTTCTCTCTCTCTCTCTGTCTCTCTCTCTGTCTCTCTCTCTCACTATCACAAGAACACGCGCACACAGAGACATTTACACGCTCTCTCTCTCTCTGCTCTCTCTCTCTCTCTCTCTCTCTGTCTCTCTCTCTCTCTGTCTCTGTCTCTATCTCTGTCTCTGTCTCTCTCTCTCTCTCTGTCTCTCTCTCTCTCTGTCTCTGTCTCTATCTCTGTCTCTGTCTCTCTCTCTCTGTCTCTTTCTCTCTGTCTCTATCTCTGTCTCTCTCTCTCTGTCTCTCTCTCTCTTTCTCTCTGTCTCTGTCTCTCTCTCTGTCTCTCTCTGTCTCTGTCTCTCTGTCTCTTTTTCTCTGTCTCTGTCTCTCTCTGTCTCTCTCTCTCTCTCTCTCTCTCTCTCTTATTGTCTGTCTCACACACAGTCTCACAGACACATACACACACACGCACAGACACACACACGCACACACACATACACACACACACAAACATTCACGCACATACACACACACGCACACATATACACACATTCACGCACACTAACACTCACACACACAAAAAAGCACACAAACACTTAAACACACATACTAACACACGCACCACACACACACACACACCGCACATACACACACACACACTAACACACTAACAACACTAACACGCTGATGGAGAGACAGAAGGGGAAGAGGACATATAAAGAAGAGTTACATCATGGCTTTAACCCCAATATCAAGATGGAAGACCTGTGAAGGAGACACACAGATAAATGCAGGGGCTGAATGCCAGCAACATAATTCATTGTTATAGTGAAATGGAGACAGACAGACACATTGACAGCTGTGGAGACAGACACAGACATTGACAGCTGTAGAGAAGAACACAGATGTTGTTAACTTTACAGAAAGAGATCGCCAAACTAAAGAATGTTGCTAAAGATTGGTAATCTTTCGATATTGAACAAAAGCAAAGAAACAGAGACACAAATACAGAAAAAAATCATTTTTGTTTGTTTGTTTGTTTGCTTATTTGTTTGTTTGATTGTTTGCTTATTTGCTTGTTTGTTTGTTTGTATGCTTGTTTGCTTGTTTGCTTGTTTGTTTGTTTGTTTCTTTGTTTGCTTGTTTGCTTGTTTGTTTGTTTGTTTGTTTGTTTGTTTGCTTGTTTGTTTGTTTGTTTGTTTGTTTGCTTGTTTGTTTGCTTGTTTGTTTGTTTGTTTGTTTGTTTGTTTGTTTGCTTGCTTTTTTGTGGAGGAGAGGGGTCACAATAAAACTCTATATGAAATTCCGGCTGTACTTACCGCGTAAGGTATCGCCATTGTATAACGCCAATCATTTTATTCTTTCTTTTTACGCATATATGCATTTCTGTTTATCTGTGGACATTGATTTTTCTACGTAATTTTGCTAGTCACAGCTCCTTTGTTGCCGTGGGACCTTTAACATGTGCAACGTGCGTGCTATACACTGGTCTTCAGTTTTATCATCCCACCCTAAAGCTAGCGTCTATACCACCATTTAAGATCTCGTGGAGCAGAAAAACTCACCTGTCTCACCTGTCAGCGTCACCGAGTTCGGTGTGGGCCGTTGCATATCTGGACACCACCATCTCCCTCCAGGCGCTCTGTCTTGACTTCTGTGGACAATTTCTTGAATAGTTAGGCCACTGATGTTGATTATGTTCTCGATGTATGAGATTGGAGATCTGCCTTCTTCCTTCCTTTTGCCACTGTTTTTCCTTGAAAGATGGTTGCCATGAGGGTCCGTGTTCTGTTCTTCTGCGTGACACATGGCCAATGTATTTAAGTCTTCTCTTGTTAATGTCTGCTAGTAGAAGAGATGGAGCGAAGGACAATGCCTAGAAACTACTAATTTTTCAAACTGTCGTTTTTCAAACTATGTATCTGCCTAAATTAAAAATATTGAAGAGACAGACACTGCAATAAATAGATAATATTTTAGAACGCATAAGGATCTCAAAGATAAATTCAAACACATTCGACCACAAAAAGAGAAGTAATAGATTTAGTCGCAAATCGTGTGTGGTGTGATGAGTGTGTGTGTGTGTGTTGTGTGTGTTGTGTGTGTGTGTGTGTGTGTGTGTGTGTGTGTGTGTGTGTGAGTGTGTGTGGTGTGTGTGGTGCGTTGTGTGTGCTGTGTTTGTGTGAGTGTGTGTGCACGCGTGTGTGCGTGTGTGCGTGTGTGTGCGTGTATGTGTGTGTGAGTGCACGCGCGTGCGTGGGTGTGGTGTGTGTGTGTGTGTGGTGGTGGGGGTGGGTGGGTGTGTTTGTAAAAGAAACTAATAAAAATGCTAATGACAGGAAAAAAGGGAAAGAGACAGAGAGAGACAGAAAGAGACAGAGACAGACAGAACAGAGACAGAGAGAGAAAGAGACAGAGACAGAAAGGGGAAGAGAGGAAGAGGCAATAAGTGTTTTGACAGACAAACAAACATTCCCACACACAGAGCAGTCTGAAGACAAAGACCAACGGAAAGAGAGAGAATGAGACACACCCAAAGAGGGAAAGACATACAGATAGACAAACAAGCAGACAAACAGACAGACGGACAAGCAGATAAAACATACAGATAGACAAACAAGCAGACAAACAACAGACGACAAGAACGGACAAAGAAGCAGATAAACAGGCGACGACAAACACATATAAAAAGACAGATAATCAGACAGACAGACAGATAAAGAGATATTTATACAAACAGACAGATAGACAGAGCTATAAAACAGATAAACGGACAGACAGACAAACAAACAGAAGAAATACAAATGGATACTTAGTCAAACAGACAGACAAACGAACGGACAAGTAGATAATCAGACACACAAAAACACAGATAAACGGGCGAATAAATAAGCAGACAAAAAAACAAACAAACAGATGAATAGACGGACAGACAGACAGACACATTAACAGAAACATGCAGAAACAGTGACACAAAAGAGAGAAGAAGAAAAAACACGGGAATAGAGAAACAAGAGAAAAGCACAGACAATAAAACAGACACACAGAGATACTATGGAAACTGGACATTGTTCGGTCAATTCCACATACGCTCCACCAAAAAAAATATCTGCCAGTAATTATGCAGCACACTCCTTCATCAT
>JAPXFY010000021.1:67280375-67282875 GCA_030674185.1 Monoplex corrugatus | reverse complement strand
GATCCTCTTAGCTGGTGGAAAGCATGAGGCTCAATGCACGGCCTTTATTTCTTACGCTCCCCTCTGAGACTCCGGCACCAGATGAACACGATGGTCATGCCAGAAACATGAAAATCCTGCTCTTTCACTTCACGTCTCCAATCTTTCTAGTGGTGTCTTGTATTTTCTTCTTTAGTGTCTTCACTTGTACTGTCACGGTGAGAAAGTGTTGACGGTCAACAGCAAGCTGGAAGGTCTGGAGAGATAAAATGTAGTGTGACTTCAACAGTTCTTGCACGTGGTTGATCCAGGTCTTGCTTGGTCTGCCTCTTGCTTTAAAACTGCATATCTTTTTGTTGTATGATTTTTGTGCCATTTTCTTCACCACCTTAACAACCACACAAGCCGACATGGTTTTACAATGCGATGATGTTGGTGAAGATGATAATCATAAGGCTATGGCGTCCCTATCTAGGATTGAGACTGCGTGACAGGGCTGTACTCTACGTTTACTAACATCAGATATCCTGGCGTCAACCAGACCCGAGAGATACAGACACCTACGGTGTTGGTCAGAAGATTTGAGCAACACCCTTAATGACACATCCATGAAGAGGATGAGACTCGACTATGTGGTCCCAGATTCACAATGAACCCATAGCACTCCCAACTCTGGATAGGCGCCGGTTAGAGCCGAAAAATCCCACAATGATTTTAGAAGGGACCGATGGGGATTCGAACTCACAACCATCCAGTGAGTAGTCCGTTGCGCTAACCACTACACCACGACGACAGGTTACTTTTTGTCATAGACTTGCAGAGCCAGCAGACAGGGTTGATTCCATTCAGATAACCAGACAAGTTATTTCTCTACTGATGAATAATTATGATGGTGGACCGAGGTTGTTCCTAGCATTCTTATACATTTTGATATTTCTTGTCATGTCTCGTCAGGTCTTATTGACAGTTCTTATGAAAAACAGAACATCTCACGGGTGGTAATTTTGTTTACTGAGGACTTGATCAGAATCCAGAATGCTAGCATAAGGTCGAAAATGAAACTGATGAACATGCCTTTTGTTCGTTCGTTATTTCTTTTAACGTCTATTCACATATGTGCTTTTAGACGGGGGGAAAAAAAAGTGCGTAAGGAATGAATGAATCTATGTAATCATGAAGGCATTGTATCAATTAAGGTAACAATTAATGTAACATCAAACAAATTAACGAACAAAAGAAAAACAATCAGAACATTATATCAGTCAGCCTTCATCGGATTTCTCGGGGCTGTGTGGGAGTTACAGGTATAAAACAATTGGACTGAATCAAAGGAAACGACCTACAGGACTGTGCAGTAAACGTCTAGCAATGTGTAAATACAGAGTGAAATCAGTATGTTTCTGTTTCTGATGCCTTTTGTTTCACCAGGGATATTTGTGGTGTTTCTTGTGGTGTCAATGCTTCAGATATCCAGTGTCGCTTCCCTTCCCTTTTCCAGGGCCTTGCTTGTCAATGGATTCTGTTCCGGCCCCAAAGATATGTACAATGGTCAGTCGGTAGATAGACCGACAGGAAGATAGAGAGAGAGACAGATGTAATACCCATGGACAGACAGACAGAGAGAGAAAAAGATAGATAGATAGATAGACAGACAGACAGACAGACAGACAGACAGACAAATAGATAGATAGATGGATAGATAGATTGATAGATAGATAGATATTTAGATAGATAGATAGATAGATAGATAGACAGACAGACAGACAGACAGATAGATAGATAGATAGATAGATAGATAGATAGATAGATAGATAGGTAGATAGATAGATAGATAGATAGATGGATGGATGGATCGATAGACAGACAGACAGACAGACAGATACATACATACATACATACATACATACATACATACATGTACATACATACGTACATACATACGTACATACATACATACATGCATACATACATACATACATACATACATACATAGATCGATAAATCGATAGATAGATACATACATACATACATACATATATACATACATACATACATACATAACATACATACATACATACGTACATACATACATACATACATAGATAGATAGATAGATAGATAGATAGATAGATAGATAGATAGATAGATAGATAGAAAGATAGATAAATAGATAGATAGATAGATAGATAGACAGATAGATAGATAGATAGATAGATAGATAGATAGGTAGATAGATAGATAGATAGATAGACAGATAGATAGATAGACAGATAGATAGATAGATAGATAGATAGATAGATAGGTAGATAGATAGATAGATAGATAGATAGATAGATAGATAGATAGATAGATAGATAGATAGATAGATAGATAGATAGATAGATAGATAGATAGATAGACAATGGGTGCAGAAGGCCTATGTTTAAACCTGGTCGTTATCATGTGGCGGGTAAATCACAATTTTTTCCCTGTCTGCCATGTTAACTCAATGTACAAACCCTCCAGTGGCTAACCCCCCTCA
>JAPXFY010000021.1:67270375-67272875 GCA_030674185.1 Monoplex corrugatus | reverse complement strand
TGCCTCTCTCTCTCTCTTTCTCGCTCTCTCTCTCTCTGTCTCTCTCTCACTCAGTCTCTCTCTCTCTGTCTCTCTCTCTCTCTCTGTCTGTCTGTCTCTCTCTCTCTCTTTCTCTCTCTCTCTCTCTCTCTCTCTCTCTCTCTCTCTCTCTCTCTCTCTCTTATGCTTGATGAAATGGCTGTCGAGTGGCGTGGCATCGGGAGCTTGCGATCCACGTGGCGTAAAACCAACAATGAATGAACCAGCCGTCATAAGGAGACAATCAGATTTCCGGGTGTGCCAGCGTCTTGTGGTCAGTGAGCATTTGAATTGTGATGAAAGTTAAACGGCTTTCCTCGCTCCTCGCCCTCTGCTCTTGTTTGGTTTTCTTTCCAACACACGTCTTCAAATTCAAACTTGGCAAATGTTCATGTTGGAAAAGGCTGCTGTCGTGTGTCTGTATGTGTGTGGGTGTGAGGGTCTGGGTAAGGGTGTGCCTACCAGCGTGCGTGGAAGTGGATGAGCGGGTGGGTTGGTTGAGGGTGTGTGCTTGTGAGTGAGTTCATGAGTGTGTCGGCGTTGAAGTTTCGGATAATCCTGTCTGCTGCTGTGTCCCATCCCTCCCTCCATCTCCCCACCTCCACCAGATCCTACCTAAACAAGTCACTTGGGTTCCAGTCTTTCAGATAAACCAAGGTTCCGAATGCAGGAATACATTTAGCTTACGTTAAAGATCTCACAGCATCAAATGCGTTGTCCCTGGCAAAGTTCAATCGCAAAATCTACTTTCATAGATAAACAAAAATACACGCAAAAGAAGAATGTTGAGAGTTCCATGGACAGCAAAGAAAACAAACGAGACAGTCTTGATGGAGGCAGACACAAGTAGATCGCTCATAAGGAAGATTAGGAAAAGACAGGCAATATTTATAGGCCATTTTATGAGGAAGGGAGATTTGGAGCACCTGGGCACAACGGGAAAGCTGGAGGGAAAGAGAGCACCAAGTAGACCAGGGAGAAAATGCTGGACGGACTTGCAGAGTGGCTGGGGATGAGGGGGGTGGGAGAGATGCTAGGGGCAACGAGAGATAGAGACAGATGGAAGTCCATGATCGCCAACGCCATGCGGCAGGGCACCTGATGATGATGACACGCATACATTTTTAAACAAAGAAACCGAGAGTGGTGCGGGACTATGGCTACATATTTTTTTCCAGAGAGAGCAACCCGCAGTTTACGTGAAAAAAATTTCTACTGTGCAAAAATTGCATCCAGTCCCATCAAGTCCGATAATCCTGATCAGGGAAAGGAAGAAAGATAGAGATAAAGATGAAAGGAAGATTATCAGTCTGTCTTGACCATCTTTCTACCAATCATCAGAGGTTTTGGGGGCAACAAGGTGTGTGTTTTAGACTTTTGTTTGCCATGGCAGCTCAAGTTTCGGGATGTGCTGGCTAATCCTATCATTCCGTGTTCCACACGGGAATAAACCAGAACTTGCATCAACGACAACAACCACAGCACCAGCTAATTTAATACCATTTACAAGTTTAAATCTGGGCTCAGCAGTTAAAAAAAAAAAAAAAAAAAAAAAACGAAACTGGACACCACCAAAAATACCGCATCTGACTTTGCCAATAAAAAGACAACACTCGTCAAAACCAACAAACTGGATAACCAGTAAAAAGACAACACTGGACAAAACCAACAAACTGGATAACCAGTAAAAAGACAACACTGAACAAATCCAACAAATTGGACACCATCGAGAAGACCACATCTGACTTTGCCAATAAAAAGACAACACTGGACAAAACCAACAAACTGGATAACCAGTAAAAAGACAACACTGGACAAAATCAACAAACTGGATAACCAATAAAAAGACAACACTCGACAAAACCAACAAACTGGATAACCAGTAAAAAGACAACACTGGACAAAACCAACAAACTGGATATAACCAATAAAAAGACAACACTCGACAAAACCAACAAACTGGATAACCAATAAAAAGACAACACTGGACAAAACCAACAAACTGGATAACCAGTAAAAAGACAACACTCGACAAAACCAACAAACTGGATAACCAGTAAAAAGACAACACTTGACAAAACCAACAAACTGGATAACCAATAAAAAGACAACACTCGACAAAACCAACAAACTGGATAACCAGTAAAAAGACAACACTCGACAAAACCAACAAACTGGATAACCAGTAAAAAGACAACACTTGACAAAACCAACAAACTGGATAACCAATAAAAAGACATCATTGACAAAATCAACAAACCGGATAACCATAAAAAGACAACACTGGACAAAACCAACAAACTGGATAACCATAAAAAGACACGCTGAACAAAACCAACAAACTGGATAACCAGTAAAAAGAAATCATTGACAAATTCAACAAACCGGATAACCAGTAAAAAGACAACACTTGACAAAACCAACAAACTGGATAACCAATAAAAAGACAACACTCGACAAAACCAACAAACTGGATAACCAA
>JAPXFY010000021.1:67262875-67265375 GCA_030674185.1 Monoplex corrugatus | reverse complement strand
GTTGGTGTTGGTTGGTTGGTTGGTTGGTTGGTTGGTTGGTTGGTTGGTTGGTTGGTTCGTTCGTTGTTTGGTTGGTTGGTTGGTCTGTTTGTTGGTCTGTTCGTCTGTTTGTCTGCTCGTTTGTTGGTATCTTTGTTTGTTGGTCTGTTTGTTGGTGTGTTCGTTTGTTGGTGTGTTCGTTTGTTGGTGTGTTTGTTTGTTGGTGTGTTCGTTTGTTGGTGTCTTTGTTTGTTGGTGTGTTTGTTGGTGTGTTCGTTTGTCTGTTTGTTGGTCTGTTTGTTGGTGTGTTCGTTTCTTGGTGTGTTCGTTTGTTGGTGTCTTTGTTTGTTGGTCTGTTCGTTTGTTGGTGTCTTTGTTTGTTGTTCTGCTCGTTTGTTGTTCTGCTCGTTTGTTTGTGTTTTGTTGGTGTGTTCGTTTGTTTGTGTGTTTGTTGTTCTGCTCGTTTGTTGGTGTGTTCGTTTGTTGGAGTGTTTGTTGGTGTATTCGTGTGTTGTTGTCTTCATTTGTTGGTGTGTTGGTTGGTGTGTTCGTTTGTTGTGTGTTTATTGGTGTCTTCGTTTGTTGGTGTGTTTGTTGGTGTGTTTGTTTGTTGTTGTGTTTGTTTGTTGGTGTGTTTGTTTGTTGGTGTGTTTGTTTGTTGGTGTCTTTGTTTGTTGGTGTCTTTGTTTGTTGGTGTCTTTGTTTGTTGGTGTGTTTTGTTTGTTGGTGTGTTTGTTTGTTGGTGTGTTTGTTGTTGTTGTGTTTTGTTTGTTGGTGTCTTTGTTTGTTGGTGTGTGTTTGTTGGTGTGTTTGTTTGTTGGTGTCTTTGTTTATTGGTGTGTTTGTTTGTTGGTGTCTTTGTTTGTTGGTGTGTTTGTTGGTGTAATTGTTTGTTGGTGTCTGTTGTTGTTGTGTTGTGTGTTGTTTGTTGGTGTTGTTTGTTTTTGTTGTGTCTTTGTTTGTTGGTGTTGTTGTTTGTTTGTTGGTGTCTTTGTTTGTTGGTGTGTTTGTTGGTGTGTTTGTTTGTTGGTGTTTTGTTTTGTGTTTGTTTGGTGTGTTTGTTTGTGGTGTGTTTGTTGTGTGTTTGTTGTTGTTTGTTGGTGTGTTTGTTTGTTGTGTGTCTTTGTTTGTTGGTGTGTTTGTTGGTGTGTTTGTTGTGTTGTTGTTTGTTGGTGTGTTGTTTGTTGGTGTATTGTGTGTTGTTTGTCTTTTGTTGGTTGTGTTTGTTTGTTTTGTGTTTGTTTGTTGGTGTGTTTGTTTGTTTGTGTGTTTGTTTGTTGGTGTTTGTTTGTTGGTGTCTTTGTTTGTTGGTGTGTTTTTGGTGTCTTTGTTTGTTGGTGGTTTGTTTGTTGGTGTTGTTTGTTGGTGTGTTCGTTTTTGTGTTTGTTGTTGGTGTGTTTGTTTGTTGGTGTGTTGTTTGTTGTGTGTTTCGTTGTTGTTTGTTGTGTCTTTGTTTGTTGGTGTGTTTGTTGTTGGTGTCTTTGTTGTTGTGTTTGTTGGTGTGTTGTTTGTTGGTTGTGTTGTTTGTTGGTGTGTTTCGTTTGTTGGTGTGTTTTTTTGGTTGTTCGTGTTGTTGTGTTGTTTGTGTGTGTTGTTGTTGTGTTGTTGTTGGTGTGTTTTGGTTTGTGTTTGTTTGTTGGTCTGTTGTTTCGTGTGTTGTGTTTTTGTTGTTGTTATTATATATACACTTACACACGGACAAAAACACACTCACTGACTGATCACACTACACATATACATACACATACACACACAAAACACACAAACACACACACACACACAACACACAACACACACACCAAACACACACACACACAAACACACACACACACACACACACACACACACACACACACACAAACACACAAACACACACACACAACACAAAAACCCAACACACACATCACGTACACAAATCTACTACACACACAAACATACACACACGCACGCACACACACAACACACGCATATGTACACACACACACGCACAAACACACACACACACACACAAACACACACACACACATACACATACACACACACAACACACACACTCAAACACACACGACTCTACTCCTCCTCACCCACCCCTCCTTACCCACCTTACACCAAACACCATCAACACACAGTTGGAGCGAGGCAAGGAGTAATAACCTCATGACTGATCTCGTCATCATCATCATCGTCATGTAATTCCATCAGCCATGTCATCTCCGGTGTGTCTGTGTATCTGTTCTTGCCGGGCGATCAGAGGGAAATGAAGCATCCACAGGTTAGAGACCCCATGCATCCCTCACACACACCTCTTTACACGCAGGGTTTTTTTTTTTTTGGTGGGTGTTGGTTTTGTCGTTTTTAAGATCATCGCCCTCAGGGAGGTTACCTTTGTATTCACCTTTTTTTTTTTTCTTTTCGTTCCCATTTTCCACTCTACCTTAATGGCCGCAGAAGCTGGAAAGTTTTTTTTTTTTATATAACGCAACGATGATGATGTCGATGAGGATGATAATCATGATGCTAT
>JAPXFY010000021.1:67255375-67257875 GCA_030674185.1 Monoplex corrugatus | reverse complement strand
GAAAGAACCAAACGAACTTGTATATAATGACTATACAGAAGACAGATTCAGAGTTCCTCGTGAATACAAATTTACCAGCGACAAAGAGTGTCTGGTGGGTACATATCCTGTAATTAAGCATAAAAAAGATTTATGGACTTTCATCATCACGAAACCCAAACTAACTGTATCTATAAATATACGAAAAGGCAGACTTAAGCTCATCTGTGCCAGTCAAAGCGTGTGACAACGCTATAACTTTCTCATGAGATACATTAACCCGTCGTACAGGGAACTCAAATGACAGGCTACTTTTTTTTCTCCATACAATTACACAGTGACAAACTACCTCCATTCCCTGACTTAATACGCTCCTGCCACAAGCCCAGAATGGCCCATTCTTCAAGACCTAAATCAGCGACGTTGTAAATTTTGGGGGCAGTAAAGTAATTTAAGCCGAAAAGGCCACGTTCGTGGTCCGTTGAGTCTTTTAACTCCCTCACCCTATCCACCAGCTTCGTGCGTTATCAGCCATGATAGCAAAATTTTTTTAACCCTTTCGCACCCTAATTCTATCCACCAAATTCCTGCCATGATAGGAAAGCACAAACTTAACCCCTTCGCTCCTTCACCTATCCATCAGCTTCTTGCGTTGTCAGCCATGATAGCAAAGCAAAAATTTAACCCATTCATATCCTAATTCTATCCACGAGTTTCCCGCATTATCAACCATGATAGCAATGTGAAAATTTAATCGTTTTACTCCTTCACTATCTCAAAACTTAACCCTTTTACTCCGTCATTGTATCCACCAGCTTCCTGCGTTATTAGCCATGATAGCAAAGTAAAATTTAACCCTTTTGCGTTCTAAATCTGTCCACAGTTTCCTGCATTTATGAACCATGATAGCAATGTAAAAACTTAACCCTTTGACTCCCTCACCCTATCCATCAGCTTCCTGTATTATCAGCTATAATAGCAAAGCACAAACTTAACCCTTTCGCTCTTTTACGTATCCATTCAGATTCTTCCCTTATCAACCATGATATCATCATCATCATCAAGTGCCTTGCCACATGGCGTTGGTGATCATGGCCTTCCGTCTGTTTCTATCCCTTGTTGCCTCAAGCACTTCTTCCACCTCCATGATAGCAAAGCACAAATTTAATCCTTTCACACCCTAATTCTATCCACCGACTTCCTGTATTATTAGTTGTGATAGCAAAGCACAAACTTAACCCTTTCGCTCCTTCACCTATCCATCAGATTTTTTGCGTTATCAGCCATGATTGCAAAGCAAAAAATTGTTAACTCTTTCACACCCTAATTCTATACACCACTTCATGCATTGTCAACTATGATACCAATGTGAAAACTTAACCCTTTTACTCCTTCACTAATCAATCAGCTTCCTGCGTTATCAGCCATGGTAGCAAAGTAAAATTTTAACCCTTTCACATTTTCTGATTTGTAAGCAATGACAGCAACGTGAAAACTTGACCCTTTGACTCCCTTGCCCTATCAATCAATTTCTTGTTTTATCAGCCATCACAGCAGCTGGTGGACAGGGCGAGTAAATGAAAAGATTAAGATTTTACTACTGATGAGTTTGGTGAAGGAATGAAAGGGTTAAAGTTTTTGCAGCTGGTGGACAAGATGAGGAAGTAAAATGGTTAAGTTTTTGTAGATGTTAAGTAGTGTGATAGAATGAAAAGGTTACATTTTGCAGATTGTATGTAGGGTACGGGAGTCAAAGGGTTAAATTTCGTGATTTTGTGTAGGGTGAGGGAGTCAAAGGGTTAAATTTCGTGATTTTGTGTAAGGTGAGGGAGTCAAAGGGTTAAATTTTCGTGATTTTGTGTAGGGTGAGGGAGTCAAAGGGTTAAATTTCGTGATTTTGTTGTAGGGTGAGGGAGTCAAAGGGTTACATTTCGTGATTTTGTGTAGGGTGAGGGATCAAAGGGTAACATTTTGCAGATGTTGTGTAGGGTGAGGGAGTCAAAGGGTTATATTTGCAGATGTTGTGTAGGGTGGAGGGAGTCAAAGGGTTACATTTGCACATGTTTTGTAGGGTGAGGAGTCAAGGGTTACATTTTGCACATGTTGTGTAGGGTGAGGAGTCAAAGGGTTACATTTTGCACATGTTGAGTAGGGTGAGGAGTCAAAGGGTTACATTTGCACATGTTGTGTAGAGTGAGGGAGTCAAGGGTTACATTTTGCAGATGTTGAGTAGGGTGAGGAGTCAAAGGTTAAAGTTTGCAGATGTTGAGTAGGGTGAAAGGAGTCAAGGGTTACATTTTGCAGATGTTGAGTTAGGGTGAGGGAGTCAAAGGGTTAAATGTGCAGATATCGTGTAGGGTGAAAGAGTAAAAGGGTTAAAGTTGCAGATGTTGAGTAGGGTGATGGAGTGAAAAGGTCACATTTTGCAAATCGGGGGTAGGGTGATGGATTGAAAGGGTTACATTTTGCAGATGCTGTGTAGGGTTAGGGTTAAATGGTGCAGATGTTGTATAGGGTGAGG
>JAPXFY010000021.1:67237875-67247875 GCA_030674185.1 Monoplex corrugatus | reverse complement strand
TTGCTGTTATTTTGCATGAGGGGGTTTCATGTTTTTTACTGATAACCACGACTTCCGTCTTCTTGCTGTTTAGCTCCAACCTTTTATTTTTGCTTTCTGTGTCTGTTATATTCACAAGAAATGTACGCAGTTCAATACATGAGATGTGCGTCAGTGAGTTGGGGACAGCAGTGCACACAGGGCACAGTCACAATGAACAGCACAGAATATCTGCTATTCAACAGAAGAGGAACCGGAGGGAGCAAAACCCAGAATTGCAGGACTCCTTTCCATGTAGCGCCAGTGGAAGAACGTGTGTCTCCAGGATTGGTGTTGTCTCCGGCATACAGAACCCATACCAGGCGTAGAAGACCAGGATGCCTGCTACTCCATCAGATTAATGGGAGAGTTTAACAGCATAATCCTTAATCTGTAACTTAAGCTTAACCCCAAGTTTAATTCTAACACCCATGAAGGCTTCGTCTGTCTGATTGGGTTAAAGACGCGCTTGGCTGAGGAGTCAGCTAAGTTTCAGTTTTAGTTTCAGTTTCTCAAGATGATGTCTCTGCGCTCGGAATGAATTCCATATGCACTAACGTCACTGGTGTTATGCGATGGAGAAGACAGAATGATCATGGCCTGTTACCTGTTCTTTGAAGATAAAGACACGCAGATACACATGTCATTTATATGCAGGTAAAACTGTTCCAATTAGTGACCGACACGATACTAGTATAAGATTTTTTTTTAAAAAGGCTAGATAGGACCTCAGGACCCAGCCAACTTATGGGTTTATGTGCGGGCTTAATTAAAGGACCGAATCGAAACACAGCTAGCCACTAAATATAAACTTGTTTCGTATCACAAAAAGCCCCCCAGTTAATGCACAAAGCCTCCATTTTATCAACGAAATGAAAACAATATTTCCTTAATCCTAGTCCGTCTAGTCTGTTGTCCACTTTCAAGAAAGAAAAAAGGACATTGATAACTTACTAACTAACTAACTAACTAACTAACTCTCTAATGAACTAACGAACTAAAGAACTAACGAACTAACTAACCAACCAATTATGTAACCATATAACTAGCTAACTATCTTACTAAATAAATAAATAAAGGAGTGGGTAGACGGTTGGATCTGGAGCAGAGTCGGCTGTGGCTGAACTAGCCGATTCTGGAGTGACAGTCCTTGGCACAGCTGACAGACATGAAGGCTGATGGCTGTGGCTGGGTGGTTGATGCCGTAGTTTACCTTGTCTCTCTTCTGTCTGACGACGGTCGGGTTCAATTCTCCATAGCAATGGCGATGCCTGCACGTACAGCCTGTCGCCAGGTACAGGGATTTGTAGCTGTCTCTTGCCATGTGTCCACACTGTTATCAGCAGACTTCAGGTCACGTTTGCAAACGTCCCTATATCACAGCAGTGGGCGCCCTGTGGGCTGAGATCCCGCGGCAAGCTCTCTGTACATGATATCTTTTGAGTTACGTCCATTCTGTACGCCATGGACATGATTAAACCAATGCAGTTATCGATGAGTAAGGAGGGCATATATGCTTGGCAATCTGGCCTGGTCCAGGACATCCTTGCTTGCTACACGGTCCTTTCAGGAAATGTCCAGGACCCAATACAAGCAGGAAACTGTCAAAGCGCTATCCTTGGTGGACGTAGGCTTTCCAGCTCTTCCTGTCGTTGACAACGATACTCAGTATGCAGGTTCTGTACCCTCAAGTCTTGATGACTGTGTGGGTAGCTTGTTAATTTCTGACATAACCGTCATAAAAGAGAAGACGTAAAAGTGAGATGAACAATATGGTTTGACGCTTTCGTGTTCTCTTTTTCTCCCCAGACACAAAAACATACAAGGTGGGAAGGGTCCCTGTGGCGAGGTGGTCACTGCTGAAATCAGCGATCGGAAAGAGTCACAGGTTCCATTTCCTGCCATCCAAACTTCTGACAGCTTTGGCCTTCCTGCTTTCTTTCTTTGTCCTTCTTCTTTCTGCCTTTCTCTTCTTTCTTTCTTTCTTTCTTTCGTTTTTTTTTTCAGTTTGTCATCTGATTAGATTTCTCCCACACAGACAAGTTTCCTTGCATCCTTTCTCTCAGTACAGATTGGGTTTTGTCTGACCTTTGACCTTCTACAGTGGTTGTTCCTGACAACAACACGTCCCTTCTTTCTATATCTCTTCTGTCTGTCTGTCTGTCTGTCTGTCTGTTTGTCTGTCTATCTGTCTGTCTGTTTGTCTGTCTGTCTGTCTGTCTGTTTGTCTGTCTGTCTGCCTGTCTGTCTGTTTCTGTCTGTCTGTCTGTCTGTGTGTATCTGCCTGTCTGTCTGCCTGTCTATCTGTCTGTGTGTCTGTCTGTCTGTCTCTATGTCTGTCTGTCTGTCTGCCTACCTGTCTGTCTGCCTGTCCGTCCGTCCGTCTGTCTATCTGTCTGCCTATGTATATGTATGTGTGTGCACGTGTGTTTGTGTGTATGAATGTGTGTGTGCGTGTGTGTGCGAGCGTGTGTATATATGGACGTGTTTTTATGTGCGTGCATGTGTGCGGATGCATGTGTGTATTTCAACGTGTGTGTATGCTCGTATGTATGTGTGTGTATTTATAAATGAGTATGTTTCTGTATGTGTATAGGTGTGTTTGTGTTTGTGTGTGTGTTGTGTGTGTTTGCCTATATGCATGAGTATGAACGTGTGTGTATGTGTCTGTATATGCATGTGTGTATGTATTTAATATGTATATATATATATGTGTGTTGTGTGTGTGTGTGTGTGTGTGTGTGTGTGTGTGTGTGTGTGTGTGTATGTATGTTTGTGTGCATGTGTGTTTATTCATGTATGTACGTTTCTGTATGTGTGGGTATGGGTGTGCGTGTATGTTTGTGTATATGTGTGTGTGAAATAGAGGTTCAGTTGTTTTCTTAATATAATACTTTGTACACACTGCATCTTTCAGTCCGTCAAAGAAATTTAAGATAATATGATATGATAGAACATCTTTCCTTCGGGCTTCCAGTCTTCTCTACGTGTGTGTGTGTGTGTGTGTGTGTGTGTGTGTGTGTGTGTGTGTGTGTGTGTGTGTGTGTGTGAGAGAGAGAGAGAGACAGAGACAGAGAGACAGAGACAGAGAGAGAGAGGGGGGGATGACTGTTCTCAGTGCACACCAATGTTTCTTATGTGTCTTTCAAGAATACTTGTCACAGGATAATCCAATTTATTTTTTTATGTTCTTTTTTTTTTTTTTATTTACGAAAAGAAATAAAACTATATTTTCTAAAGTATCGATATTCGCTCATACAGTAGTTCAACTTACATGCTTGCCGCTACATGTATCAGTTTTGTTCGGAGTTTGTTCGAAAGAGATTCATCGCACTCGAGGCAATTCCATATGCGTTTCACCAGATTCCCCCGCAATTATCTTGCATGCTTTTTGAACCTAAATGAAGTCCTATGCACTGACATTATTTTTGAAATGGGGAGCGGGAGGGGGTTAGGATAGACACAGGGAAGTCATCATCGTCATCATCGTGTGCCCTGCCGCATGGCGTTGGCGATCATGGCCAACCATATTCATCTATCCCTTGTCGCCGCAAGCACATCTTTCACCCTCTCTGTCCTCAGCCACCTTGCAAGTCCGTCCAATATTTTCTCCCTGGGTCTACCTGGTGTTCTCTTTCCCTTCAGCTTTCCTGTTGTGACCAGGTGCTCTAATTCCCCTTTCCTCATAAATGGCCTATAAGTGTTGCTTGTCTTTTCCCAATCTTCCCTATCAGTGATATTGAGTCTGCCTCCATCAAGACTGTCTCGTTTGTTTTCTTTGTGGTCCATGATACTTTCAACATTCTTCTTAGAAACCACATCTCGGCTACTTCAATCTTGTTCTGGCTTTGCGTGTTGGCCATGATTCGTCTTGGGAAAGTACGATGGTGGTTTCCCGTTGCCTTCCATCGGTTTGTGTACAGACCCTCCGCCAGCCCCAGACTCTCCGTGGCCCTGATAACCCAGTTGTTAGAGCGCCATTCTCATAACGCAAAGGGTCGTGGGTTCGATCCTTGGATTGGCCAGAGTTTTTGTTTTTTTTTAATCTTTATTAAAGGAGAAGAGTGGCAGAATGGTTCAGACGTTCGCCAGCCAATAACTAAACTCGAGTTTCTAGGGTGCGCTGCGCGCAGAGGCCTCGACTTTTCTCCTCAGTTGGACAAGAAAAAGGAGCTGAACATCTAGTCCTTCGGAAGGGTATGAAAATCGAGTCGGACCCGTGTGCCTTCTGGCTGTGCACGCTAAAGATCCCACGGCTGTTGAAAATCGTGGAGAGCAGAGCTTTTCCCGGCTGTCTCGGTATGAAATATTGGAGAGAAAGGTTGATTTACCAGGTCCCATCCTTGAAGACCAATTAGCCTTTTTGCCTTTCTGAAGTCTTGGTTAAAATGAAAGTGAATATGAATATGAATTTGAATCAAAGGAGAGGGGAAGGGCGACGCCCTCGTGGTGCTGGCCCCGGGAAAAGTTGAGGTCTCTGTCATCTCGCTCCCCTACGACCTCAGGGTTATGGAACTATCTAGGTAGGACCTCAGGATCTTACCAGCTTTTGGGTTTATGTGCAGGCTTAAGGCTTGTGCCGTAATTATTCTGGATTTTCTCCATCACATGGCACCTGTGATGATAGTGCATGCCTTGAGAAACTGAAACTGAAACTGAAACTGAATCTCCGCCAACCTTTGTCGTTCCCACGACACCCTACAAGGCAGTAGGGGTGATTTTTTCTTTCAGGGGTAACTCCCTTAGTCTTATTCTCTCCCGAGATAACTACAAGGCAACGGAGCTATTTACCCATAGCTGGGGGTCTGGTTTGTGGGCACCAGGGCATGTCCACACGCGGTGGACCTGAGTGCAGCACGTCTGGGGGCCAGACCTGACATGGAAATCATCATCATCATCAGGTGCCCTGCTGCATGGCGTTGGCGACCATGAACTTCCATCCATCTCTATCTCTCGTTGCCCCTAGCATCTCCCCCACCCTCCTCATCCCCAGCCACTCTGCAAGTCCGTCCAGCATTCTCTCCCTGGGTCTATCTGGTGCTCTCTTTCCCTCCAGCTTTCCCGTTGTGACCAGGTGCTCCAAATCCCCCTTCCTCATAAAATGGCCTATAAATGTTGCTTGTCTTTTCCTAATCTTCCTTGTGAATGATCTTCTTGTGTCTGCCTCCATCAAGACTGTCTCGTTTGTTTTCTTTGCTGTCCATGGAACTCTCAACATTCTTCTTAGAAACTACATTTCGGCTGCCTGAATCTTGTTCCGGCTTTGTGTGTTGGTCCATGATTGTTTGGAAAGTAGATGGTGTGTTTCCGTTGCTTCCATCGGTTTGTGTACGACTCGCCAGCCAGATCTTGTGGCCTGATGCCAGGTTTTTTAAGGGAAGATGGCAGATGGTTCACTAGGTTCGATGCAACGATAAACGAGTTTCCAGGTTGCGCTCTGCGCAGAGTGGCTGATTTTTCTTAGTTGGCAGAAAAAGGAATGACATTAGTCCTTCGGAAGGGGATGAAAAACGAGTCGACACGTGTGCTTCTGGCTGTGCACGCTAAAGATCCACGGCTTTGAAAATCGTGGAGAGAGAGCTTTTCCTCGGCTGTCTCGGTATGAAATATTAGTGAGGAAGGTTGATTTCCAGGTCACCCTTGAAGACCAATTGTTCTTGACTTTCTGAGTCTTGGTAAAATGAAAGTGAATAGATATGAATTTGAATCAAGGAGAGGGGAAGGGCGACGCCCTGTGGTGCTGGCCCCGGGAAAAGTTGAGTCTCTGCATCTCGCTCCCCTTACGATAGGTTATGGAACTATCTAGGTAGGACTCAGGATCTACAGCTTTTGGTTTATGCAGGTTAGCTTGTGCGTGATTATTTGATTTTTTCTTTCACATGGCACTGTATGATAGTTTGCCTTGAAATGAAATTGAAACTGAAACGAAACTGAATCTCCGCCAACCTTTGTCGTTTCCGACGACACCCTTACAAGGCAATAGTGGGTGATTTTCTTTCACGATTAACCTCCCTTAGTCTTATCTCTCCCGAATCTACAAGGCAAGGAGCTATTTACCCATACTGGGGGTCTTTTGTGGCACAGGATGTCACGCGGTGGACCTGAGTGCGCAGTCTGGGAGCAGACCTGACATGGAATCATCATCTCATCATCAGGTGCCCTGCTGCATGGCGTTGGCGACCATGACCTTCCATCATCTCTATCTCTCGTTGCGCCCTAGCACTCTTCCCCACCCTCCTCATCCCAGCCACTCTGCAAGTCCGTCCACATTCTTCTCCCTGGGTCTGTCTGGTGCTCTCTTTCCCTCCAGCTTTCCCGTTGTGACCAGGTGCTCAAATTCCCCTTTCCTCATAAAATGGCCTATAATGTTGCTTGTTTTTCCTAATCTTCCTTATGAATGATCTTTGTGTCTGCCTCCATCAAGACTGTCTCGTTTGTTTTTCTTTGCTGTCCTTGGAATTTCGCAACATTCTTCTTAAGAAACCACATCTCGGTTGCCTCAATCTTGCTCTGGCTTTGCTTGTTGACTGTCCACGCTTCGCATCCGTACAACAACATGGAAATAGGAACGGTAAAACGCTAAGCTGGCACCACCAGAAGTTTTGTTTGAAAATTAGATGTGCAAGGGCCAGAGTTTATGTTGTGGGCTGGGATTGAACTCGAACATCAGATCTTGAGTCCTATGGTGTTATTTAACGCATTACCCCCCCGCACCTTATCCACCAACTGCAAAAACTTACCCTTTGATTCCCTCAAGCCCTGGAAAAGCGACTTCCAATTCAACGGCGGGGCGACCATCCCCAACCCAGGCGGGTCACAGGTGGCGGATAGTGAAGCCCTTCAGATATGGAGGGTGGCTGTGAATAAGCTAGCTGCTAGCAAATAAGCAGTCCCGGACCAAACTGGCGGTGTTCCTATCAGGACGGGGTGGGGTAGCAGGTGGCGCTGCTATCCTTAAAAAAGCCTCAGGTGTCCTATGGCGGGTTCATCAGCGGGTAAGGGCCGCTGTAAGCCCTAGCTACGAGGTGGGATCCCGGAGAAACAATCCCCCTGTGCTCCCAGGGCAGGACGTAGGGGCCAGGAGCTAAGGGCGGGGCAACCCCTACAGAAAACCTAGAAGGCTGAAGACAGAGGTACCGGGCCAGCGTAGCACTTTCTAACATACCACGCTACCATGCACTTATCGCAAAATGGCTACACACTCATCGAGTTCAGACGAGGCATCACCGGGCTCAGCTGATTATATAGCAGCGTACGCCAAGAGGAAGAAGACTCCCTCAACCTATCTACTAACTACCTGCAGGAAGCTGGTGGAATGGTGAAGGAGTCAAGGGTTAAGTTTTTGCTTTGCTAGCATGGTTGACATACATGATGCTGGTGGATAGGGTGCGGGAGTCAAAGCGTTAGCAATGTCATCCAGCTTATGTTAAATGATAGAAAATAGGATGTGTGGAAGGGTGCGGAGTCAAAGCGATTAGCAATGTCATCAGCTTCATGTTAATGATAGAAAATATTCAAACTGTCGGAAAAAGTTTTAAAGCAAATGAATAGGCTTATTCATGAATACAAATTCAATGGTCGTGTGTGTGTGTGTGTGGTGTGTGTATGTCGTCTGTGTGTGTGTGGTGTGTGTGCGTGAGAGAGAGAGACAGAGACAGAGAGAGACAAGAGAGAGACGGAGGGAGGAGAGAAGAGACAGAGACAAAGAGGCAGAGAGAAACATAGACAGAGACAGAGAAGACAAAGGGGGAGACAGAGATAGGGAGGAAGAGAGAGGGAGAAACATAGAAACAGAGACAGAGAAGAGAAAGGGGGAGACAGAGACAGAGACAAGGAGGAAGAGAGAGAGAGTCGAGAAAGAGAGGGAGAAGATAAAGAGAGAGAGATGGAGGAGGAAAATAGAGATCAGACAGACAGAGACAGATAGAGAGATACATGTACACACACAGAGAAAGAAACGGAGAGAAAGAAAGACAGAGATCTTACTCAATGCCCCAAGTACAAGTAAACCACTCCAGCTTCCCCAAAGAAACGATCTCAAATGAAATATAATAAACACTTTCAATAATAGGAACAAAAACAAAAAAAAGAAAAGCAAAAACTAAACAAAACAAAAAAGAATAAGAAGAGAAAAGAAAAAAAGACAATGCAAAGCCTTTGGCCTTCCAAAGAGCGTGAGATGAGATTTCAGTGATGATGACTTGAAAGTTAATTATATCTCTGTTTCGCCTTTTGTTTCCTCCCATCAAAATAGAGAAAAAACACAGGCATTTTCAATCTCCCTTGTTTGACTAGACTGTCTGTCAGTCTCTCTGTCTGTCTGTCGGCCTGCCTGCCTGCCTGTCTGTCTGTCTGTCTGTCTGTCTGTCTCTCTCTCTCTCTCTCTCTCCTCTCTCTCTCTCTCTCTCTCTCTCTCTCTCTTGTCTCTGTTCGTTCGTCGTTCTTTGGTGTAACGTCCTTTCACTATGAGTGATATAGAGAGAAAGAAAAGAGAAAGAAAGACAGAGAGAGAGAGAGAGAAAGAAAGAAAAAGAAAGCGTGTGTGTGTATGTGTGTGTGCGTGTGTGTGCGTGTGTGGTGTGTGTGTGTGTGTGTGTGTGAGGAGAGAGAGAGAGAGTGAGGAGGGGTTTTTGTTTGCTTGTTTGTGTGAGTGTGTGTGTGTGTGTGTGTGTGTGTGTGTGTGTGTGTGTGTGTGTGTGTGTGTGTGAGTGTGAGTGTGTGTGTGTGTGTTGTGTGCGTGTTCGTGCGTGCGTGCGTGTGTGTGTGTGGTGTGTGTGTGTGTGTGTGTGTATGTATGTGAGCGTGCGTGCGTGTGTCAACCCTGTCTGTGTGTCTGTATTTGTGTGTGTCTTGTTGCGTGTATATGTCTATATGTGTGTGTATCTGTCTGTGTGTCTGTCCTGTCTATGACAAATGTTTCAGATGATTTTTGAGCTGTTTACGGACAGAGTTTACTCAGGTCAATGACGTGGACAGTTGAGAAGCTGCAAATGTGTCAGTTTGGAAGACAAGGTGCCAAGGTCAAGGTCACACGGACCAATCAATGCACACAAAAAATGGCACTTTTCTGAAGAGGCATGTCAACAGAACTTCCTCAGAAACTCCTGGAAAAAATATTTTGTTAGTTTACATTTGTGTTCAGTTATAAGTTCTGCCCTCTCATCTCGTAACCCAAAAAGATTTATGTGGTTGAAACATATGTCAAGGTCACAACAACCTTCACAAATTGAAAATATGAATTGTCTTCTGGGGTTTTCCTTGCAGATGAAATTTCAGATATAATTTTCTCGACTGTTTGTGATTTGATCATTCTGACTTTTGGCAGAAATGAAATTAAAACAAACTTTTCAATTGGTAAGAGTATAGATATAAGACCACAGGATTGCTTTTAAATCTGCCGTTTCTGTTATACTTATTTCAAAAGAGAAGAATTTTGGATACTGCAAAATGATATTAAAAAAAATCAACTAATCAAACAGACATTACGTGGATATTAGTAATTTCGACCGTTGTTACAAAAATGGTCTAGTACATTATAACCTTTTGACTCCCTCACCCTATCCACCAACTGCAAAACCTTTAACCCTTTGACTCCCTCACCTATCCACAACCAAACTATCCTTTGACTCCCTCACCATACAGATTCCCGCGGGAGGCTGGTGGATAGGGTGAGGGAATCAAAGGGTTAAGTTTTTGCTATGCCAGCGTGGTTGACAATACAGGATACTAGTAGACACGGTATGGGAGTCAAAGGGTTAAACTTGTTTTTTCAGTCATAAAATTACCATGTCATTTGTGTGAAGGGCAAAGGCAGCGTTGTAGATTACATCATCATCATCAAGTGCCTTGCCACATGGCGTTAGCGATCGTGGCCCTCCATATGTATCTATCCCTGTTTTGCTGCAAGCGCATCCTCCACCCTTTCTGTCTTCAGCCACTCTGCAAGTCCGTCCAATATTTTTTCCCTGGGTCTACCTGGTGC
>JAPXFY010000021.1:67072875-67222875 GCA_030674185.1 Monoplex corrugatus | reverse complement strand
TCGAACATATGAGGATCAAGTGGTTCGGACACCTCACACGTATGCCCCTAAACCATCCAGCTCTTCGGGCATACAACACCAGATACTCTGGCTGGAGAGCCAGAGGAAGACCAAGACGACGATGGAGCGACTCCGTGGCAGACACCCTCAGAGCTCACGAGATGTCCCTTCTCCAGGCTACCGCCTTGCTGCTGACAGACGACTGTATCTCCCCGCGACACCCACCGGTACAAGCGGAAGGAAAAAGTAAGTAAAGTAAAGCATATCTTGTCTTGAGGTCATGCAGGAAAATTCTAGTTTACTTATACGCTGCTTTGATGAGATATAAAACTTATGCTAGGTAGGGTCTCAAACCTAGCCAGCACGTACGGTTTATGTCCAGCTTTCTTTCTTTCTTTTATTGTTGTTTAAAGCCCAGCCGACTGCGCAGAGCCATATCAGGGCTATAACCGCTTCAAAACACACAAAACTTCAACAGGAAAAGAAGAAAAAAAAGAAAAAAAAAGAAAATTAAGTACCACATATCAATGCATTCGCGCACAGAATCTAAGGACATGCCCCCGGCGTACGACCATTCCGTCCAATTTATCGCACAGGGGAGATTTAAAAAACACACCTGAATACAAATATAAGCATACAAGGACACCAAAACATACTATAAAAGCAGGCATAAATTACCTAAAATTGCTTCCGCATATCTCATCTCCTTAGAGCCAAAAATGCACTTAATACATGTACCCAATTATCAATCCGAAGAAAAAGTACTAAGACTTTATCGAAAAAATACAGGTGAATGGACCATTAAGGCAGAAAATAAGTAGAAATGACAGAAAGCAAGGCAACAAGGCAGAAACAAAGAGAGTGACAGAAAAGAGGAAATTTCTAGCACAGAATTTCCAGAAGGTGGGGATACTATTATACTGAAAGAGCCCCGGCAACCCAACGGGGGGATGTCCAGGCTTAAGGTTTATGCCATGATTATTTTTTACCTTCTCCATCACATAGCAGCAGTGGTGTCAGTGCATACGGAATTCATTGTGAGTGCGTCCTGAGAAACTGTGACCAAAGAGGGTAGACAATGCTGTGACCGACACTAAAAGTGTTTTACTTTATTTAGTTGAATTTGGTTGTTTTCTTTTTTGTTTGTTTGTTTTTTTTTCTGTTTGTTTGCTTGTTTTTCTTTCTTTTTCCTTTTTCCCGAAATTGCTATTTTTTGTTTTGTTTGGGGTTTTTATGTTGTTTATTTTGTTTTGTTTTGTCTTGTTTTATGCAGTCGTGGAGTCAAGATCTGTTTCAGTTTCAGTTTCTGAAGACGACGTCTCCGTGCTCGGAATAAATTCCATATGCACTAATGTCATATGCCATGTGTATGGTGATCATGGCACATGCTTTAAAGCCTGCACATAAACCTATGAGCTGGCCAGGTCGTGAGGTCTTACCTAACCTTGTTTTACTTAGTCTATATCTTTATACTATATTTTATCAAGATCTGACTTCTTAAGTTCAATTCCAGCCCACGATATAAAAACTGGCTTGTTTGCTGCCATCACACTGTTTAAGTCAGTTCTCTCTCTCTCTCTTCTCTCTCCCCCCATTCTATATTTATATATATATATATATTTTGTGTGATGTGATGTTGTGTGCGGGGAGGGGGTTGTGCATTACACGCGTATGTATGTGTGGTCGACTATCGTGGTCGATAAAGTCCAACCTAGCACTTTATTCCTTTGTATACCCTCATGTAGGATCTCAGGCCAAAGTCTGATGCACACAGGCGAGCCGCATACAGGACACTCAGTGGAACACTCTGCAGGGTTGTTTCTGGCCTTTATTGCTGCACGCTTTTCCACTTGGCTGCTTCGTCTTTCGTTTTCATAAGCTTCTGTTCCCTTGCGAATAGCTTTCCTCCATTCAGACCTGTTTGAGGCCATGATTTCCATTGCTCTTCATCAATGTCATATTTCTGGAGGGATTTTTTCAGGTGTCTTTGTATGAAGCTTTGGCCGTCCTCTTCATTGATGGCCCTTGTCAGTTCAGTAGAAGAGCTGCTTTGGTAGCCGTATCCTGCATGTGCACAAAATGTCCACACCATCTTAGCTAAGACTGTGTTAGCAGTGCATCTATTCTTGGCATCTGGGCTTGCAAAAGTACATTCACGTTTTGGACTATGTTGTACCATTTGATGTTTAAGATACGTTCGGAGACCAACACAATGTTTCAGTCATTCTCATGATGTCAGCTAAGTGTTTCTTAAAACCCATTCGCCCTCCCCCCCTCTCCATTTCCCATTCCCTCCCCCCACCACCCCTCTCCATTCCTTCCATTCTCTCCCAAACCAAATCCTCTCCATTTCCCATTCTCTGCCCTACCACTCCTCTCCATTTCCCATTCTCTCACCCCACCACCCTCTCCATTTTCCCATTCTTTCTCTCACCACCTCTCCATTTCCCATTCTCTCCTCCACCACCTCTCTATTTACCATTGTCTTCCCGAAACTACAGCCCTCTCCATTTCCATTCTCACCCCCGATCACCCCTCTTCCATTTCACCATTCTTCCTCCCTCTCAACACCTCCTCTCCATTTTCATTCTCTCCCCGAACCACCCATCATACATTTCCACTTCTCTCCCCCCACCACCTCCTCTCCATTTCCCATTCTCTCCCCCCACCACCCCCTCTCCATTTCCCATTCTCTCCCTCCACCACCTCCTCTCCATTCTCTCCTCCCACCACCCCCTCTCCATTTCCCATTCTCTCCCCCACCACCCCCTCTCCATTTCCCATTCTCTTCCCCACCACCTCCTCTCCATTTCCCATTCTCTCCCCCCACCACCCCCTCTCCATTTCCCATTCTCTCCCCCCCCCCACCTCCTCTCCATTTCCCATTCTTCCCCCCCCCCTCCTCTCCATTTCAAGACCTTACCAGAGAATAGGATCTTGCGCAGGATCGAGGAGTCTGCCAGGTAACTGCTGGCACATTTGGATGGAGCGCATATGGAATTGTCTGATTGAGATGAATCCTTTTGAACAAGCCCCAGGCGTCTTTATCTAGTTTTCTGGTGGCAGTGAACTTCTCTAGTCTGTCACAGATCAGTTACTTACTCTGCTTACAGTTATTTGCTAATTGATCAGCATGTTTATTTTATACATTGTTTTTGAGAAATTATTGGCACAATCTTATATACACATATCACGCTACGATATACCATAGGATTTACTTACTCTTTGTAGGCCTGATCGTTCACGAACCTGTCAGACTATATGCTGAACAAAAACTCCAGCATGTTTATTCTCTCTCTCTGAATGCAGCATACAGATACTGTTTCACTAATAACCACCAGACAGTGGCTGCAGAATCCAAAATATGCAGATCATCACAGTGTTGCACAATTTATGAGAATAGCAGAAAAGCCTATATAATATTGCTATTCATTTGTTTCTACCACACTCCTCCCCATCCCGCTAAAGCAAAAAAAAACCAATTAGGACTGCCGCACCACATGCCAAGGGAAGCAACACATAGGACATGGCTTACAGGGATGAAAATACGAGTTATGTTCCTTGACCGACTGACTTCCTTGTTTATTTTTTTATTCTTTTCTTTTTTTTTTCTTTTTTTTTTTGGGGGGGGGTATGTGTTTGTTTTTGTTTTTGTTTTGTTTGTTTGTTTGTTTTTTCAAATAATCATTCCTCCTTTGCAGAAAAATAAAACGGAAGGCAACAGGAGTGCGGGACGGAGGATGGTCAGACACGAGGCACACACACGCAGAGAATGAGACAAGAGAAATAAGAGAACATATAATTAATCCTTGAAATCTGTGTAGTTATAATCCGATGATATGTGGACGCTACATGACAAAAAAAGTACACATGTTATGATACACACTCACACACACAGAAGAGCCTCATGTCATTCCCCATCATCATCATCATCATCACGTGACCTGCTGCATGGCGTTGGTGATCACGGCCCTCCATATGCATCTATCCCTTGTCGCTGCAACCACATCTTCCACCTTCTCTGTCCTCAGCCACCTGTAAGTCTGTCCAATATTTTCCCCATGGGTCTACCCGGTGTTCTCTTTCCCTCCAGCTTTCCTGTCGGGACCAGGTGCTCTAATTCCCCTTTTCTCATAAAATGGCCTATAAATGTTGCTTGTTTTTCCCTATCTCTTTATCAATGATCTTCTTGTGTTGACTTCATCAAGACAGTCTCGTTTGTTGTTTTTTGTTGTTGTTTTTTTTGCTGCCCATGGATCTCTTAACATTCTTAGAAACCACATTTCGGCTGCCTCAATCTTGTTCTGGCTCTGCGTCTTGACTATCCACTCCTCACAACTGTATTGTTATTGTTGTTTATAGCCCAGCTGAATGTGTAGAGCCATATCAGGGCTATAACCGTTTCAAAACATACACAACACTTCAACAGGAAAAAAAAGGAAAAAGAAAATTAAGTACACATATCAATGCATTCGTGCACATAATCTACGGAGATGCCCTGGTGTTGACCCTCCATCCAATCACATTATCGGTTCTATATAACATTCAAGAACTCTCTGCCCGATGTTAACTAATAGGTATTTGTTGGTAAGAACGCTTTTCATCTTCTTGAATGCTGTTTTGGCTTGGCCGATTCTGCTGGCTGTTTCTGATGTGCATCTGCTGTCTGGTGAGATGACCGTTCCCAGATATTTAAACTCCATCATCATCTACAATAAAAAGCCAACCCCTAGTCACCATGGTGTGGTGGTTACAGCAAGGACTACCCGACAGGAAGGATGGGGGTTCAAACCTGAACACCCCCATCACAGTCACTGGTGGATTCTTTGGCCGCAAGTGGCTTCTCCCCAAACCCGAGTGTGCTATGGGACAATCGTGAAGACTGGGACCACACAGTCCAAGTCTCATTCACTTCATGGATACATCATTGACAGTATTGCTCAAATATCTTGACCAACACTGCAGGGGTCTGTATCATTCGGGCCTGGTTCATGCCAAGATACATTATGAAAGAGCTGAGTACAGCCCTGTCATACAGTCTCAATCCAGAAGAAACTCATTTGTATCAAGATTATCATCCTCCACGTCATCATCATCATCATCATCACAGCAGTCACAAAAACTTACCTAGCTTCTGTGGCCATTAAAGTGACAGAAAAAATGAGGGGGAAAAATTTAAATAAAGGACAAAGAAAATTTTTTTTTAAAATAAAGGACTAATCACTCAAAGAAACAAAGCAAAACACTATAAAATAAACACACTTAATATGCCAAAATTTCGGTTTCTCAAACAACGTTTTATTTTTCATGTTTCACCAGGTATATCACTTGAGAATAAAATATTTTGTATTCTGATATTTGACGCCGTGGTTTTTGTCATCACACTCATTTGTATGACGAAACCAAAGCTAAGGAGATGTCTGTTTTATGGTTTCAAATTCCACTTCACCCAAGCAGGTGTTCCAGGCATAAGCTGGTTCCACATGACAAGATTTCATGAATGTCTGTTTCAAGATCATAGCACACATACTCACACTGACATACACTTGCGCACACAAACACACACATTCGCACACAAGCGAGCGCACACGCATACACATACACACACATGCGCGCGAGCATACACACACACACACACACACATTATACACAATGTATAAACACATGTATACACAATGAAGGCAATATCATGAGCTTTGGATCTAGAACACACACACACATACACACACACACTCACACACATACACACTCACACACACTTATACACACACACATGTAAGTACACTTGCACACAAAGACACACACAAAAACACACTCATTCACATACATACACATAAATGTTTTATGCAAAACATCAATATCATGCATTTTAACCCTTTGACTCCCACACCCTATCCCCTGTATCCCAGCCTCTGGCACTGTTAACCATACTAGCAAAGCAAAAACTTAACCCTTTGATGGAGCACAGGGTCAAGTTCTTGCTGCTGGTGGATAGGGCGCGGGAGTCAAAGGGTAAAATTAAGCACACACACATACATAATAACGGATACTGAAAACTTTACATCCACACACACACACACACACACACACACACACACACACACACATAACGGATACTGAAAACTTTACATCCAGACACACCACCACACACACACACACACACACACCTACGGATACTAAACTTTACATCCAGACACACACACACACACTACGGATACTGAAAACTTTACATCAGACACACACACACACACACACACACAACTAACGGATACTAAAAACTTTACATCCAGACACACACCACACACACACACACACACACACACACACACACACACTAACGGATACTGAAAACTTTACATCCAGACACACACACACACACACACACACACACACACACACACACACACACACACACACTAACGGATACTGAAAACTTTACATCCAACACACACACACACACACACACACACACACACACACACACACACACACACACACACACATACATACTAACGGATACTGAAAACTTTACATCCAAAGACACACACACACACACACACACACACACACATACATACATACTAACGGATACTGAAAACTTTACATCCAGACACACACACACACACACACAAACACACACACATACATACATACTAACGGATACTGAAAACTTTACATCCACACACACACATATCTCAAATCAACTATTATCAAGACATCAAAGTCATGCAATGTATAATAAATAGAATTCATCCCACACAACACATACCACTACAATACAAACCAACAACAAGGATATATACTGTGACTTCAAACACTGACTGCCTGTCAGTGCCAAAGAGCATGTCCGTACATGCTCTGATCCACATCATCAGTGAATACAACTCAACCCAGCTCACCGACAATGAATCACAGCAAGGTTATCATCATTAATACAAACTACATGGTCCAGCTCAGTCTTTAAACACAAACCCAGCAAAACCACAAAATCACATCAAGTCAATGCATACTTGCCTTCGTATTGCCTTTTATAAAAGTCTTTGCAAAAGGTAAGGTAACAAATTAAGATTGTGGATTATTATTCGTATTGCTTTTATAGTTTATGCAAGATGTAATCAGAAACATAAGTAAATAGTATTTCATTATTTCATTAACTGTCATTCTATTTATCTTATGTCACTGTATATTGTTGTGTTACACATGGCCATGAGTCACGCAACAAGAACACGGACCTCATGGCAACCATCTTTCAAGGAAAAACAGAGGCAAAAAGGCAAAAAGGCAGGCCTCCTATCTCATCCATCGAGAACATAACCAACATCAATGGCCTCAATATTCAAGAAACTGTCCACAAAAGTCAAGACAGAGCAGCCTGGAGGGAGATGCTGGTGTCCGGATGTGCAGCAGCCAACACAGAACCCGGTGACACCAACAAGTGAGACGAGTGAGATGACACCGTATCAGATTTGCTCTGCGACATTTCCAATGTGAGGAACTTACACGCGGCTGTTTTGAACACAAACTAGTTGCCTAACTCAGACCGCACTTCTGCCACATTTTATCACATCAAAATTCACTTTTAACTTTTCCTCTTTGCAGGTAAACGTTCACGTGAAAAATACAACAGAACGAACGCACATAAAAAATACGACAGAATGCATGTCTGATCTCCCTGAGCACAAGTTGCAACAATAACCATCCAGTGTGTCCAGTGTTTAATGCCATGAACCACTGACTGGAAGTTTGTGAGTTCAAATCCTTATCAATCCAAACATTTCTTGTGGGATTTGTCAGCCGCCACCCCCAAACACCAACTCCCACCCAGAGTGGAGCATGCTATGGCCTCAACAGGAGAACTGGGACCACACAATCACTTTATGGACATGTCTGTCTGTGTATACATGTACATGATGGTGGGTGTGCATTTATGTGTGGGCATTAGTAATCCTTCAAATCAATGCATATAAATTTCAAGTGTGTATACATGTAATTCAACAAATTAATGACTTCAAAATAATCCAGCTCAACAAATTACAAAATTTAAATGTACGGGTTAACTCAAATACTGTTCATTCATAATGAAATGCAACTGTCCTTCAGTCTGAGAAAATCAACATCTTAGGCAGAAATCCATGTGTATTGGTTTCCATCATCACACCCCAATTGCAAAGTTCAGAGCCACACTGTTGCCGTAGCTGCAGACGTTCTGTATATTACTGGCCACAGTTAAGGATCATGGCAAACCAATCCTTAACAGGATTATGGCACATTAACCCTTAATCCACAAAATGAGATGACAAATTAGTAACACAGTCATGCGATTATGTAAAATTTCACAGTGAATCTTTTCACGCCAATAAATATCTTCTGCACCAATCAGATACAAATTATTTTCTCTTGCAACCCCAAACCGCAAGTTAAATAAGTATCTTCAGATGACCCCATAGTAAGCCACCTCGACCAACCCAAACCACAATATTTAACTTCTAAGTATCTTCAGATGACCCCGTAGTAAGCCACCTCGACCAACCCAAACCACAATATTTAACTTCTAAGTATCTTCAGATGACCCTGTAGTATGCCACCTCGACCAACCCAAACCACAATATTTAACTTCTAAGTATTTTCAGATGACCCTGTAGTAAGCCACCTCGACCAACCCAAACCACAATATTTAACTTCTAAGTATCTTCAGATGACCCTGTAGTAAGCCACCTCGACCAACCCAAACCACAATATTTAACTTCTAAGTATCTTCAGATGACCCGCAGTAAGCCACCTCGATCAACCCCAAACCACAATATTTAACTTCTGAGTATCTTCAGATGACCTGTAGTAAGCCACCTCGATCAACCCAAAACCGCAATAATAACTTATAAGCATCTTCAGATGACCTGTAGTAAGCCACCTTGATCAACCCCACACCACAATATTTAACTTCTAAGTATCTTCAGATGACCCGCAGTAAGCCACCTCGATCAACCCCAAACCACACTAATGACTTACAAGTATCTTCAGATGACCCACAGTAAGCCACCTCGATCAACCCAAAACCACAGTAATAACTTAGAAGTATCTCCAGATGACCCACAGTAAGCCACCTCGACCAACCCAAAACCGCAATAATAACTTCTAAGTATCTTCAGATGACCCCGTAGTAAGCCACCTCGACCAACCCAAAACCGCAATAATAACTTCTAAGTATCTTCAGATGACCCCGTAGTAAGCCACCTCGACCAACCCAAAACCACAGTAATAACTTAGAAGTATCTCCAGATGACCCGCAGTAAGCCACCTCGATCAACCCAAAACCACAGTAATAACTTAGAAGTATCTCCAGATGACCCGCAGTAAGCCACCTCGATCAACCCAAAACCACAGTAATAACTTAGAAGTATCTCCAGATGACCCGCAGTAAGCCACCTCGATCAACCCAAAACCACAGTAATAACTTAGAAGTATCTCCAGATGACCCGCAGTAAGCCACCTCGATCAACCCAAAACCACAGTAATAACTTAGAAGTATCTCCAGATGACCCGCAGTAAGCCACCTCGATCAACCCAAAATCACAGTAATAACTTAGAAGTATCTCCAGATGACCCACAGTAAGCCACCTCGATCAACCCAAAACCACAATAATAACTTATAGGTATCTCCAGATGACCCGCAGTAAGCCACCTCGATCAACCCCAAACCGCAATAATAACTTATAAGTGTCTTCAGATGACCCGCAGTAAGCCACCTCGATCAACCCCAGACCACAATAATGATTTACAAATGTCTTCAAACGACACTTTGTCACCATCAAACATCCATCTCCACACTGACTCAGTTCCATTCTCACCACAAAAACACAAAAGACACATTCCACAAAATCTGACCTTCACAAAATATTTACAACAGAGACACTTGCCACAAAATCTGTACAAAGCATTTACATATGTACATATATACACAAAATATCCAAAAGAAAAAACACTTTCCACAAAATATACATGTACAAACTCAAAATATTCAAATAACATGTCTTCACAAATTCCTTACATACACAAAATATTTAAATAGCAAGGCTGTCTTCCACAAATTCCACACACACACACACACAACAAAATATTCAAATAACACAAATGTCTTCCACAAATTCCATACAGACATAAGTATTTAAATAGCAAAGATGTTTTCCACAAATTCCGTACACACACACAACAAAACATTTAAATAACAAGGATGTCTTCCACAAATTCCATACACATACACACACAACAAAATATTCAAATAACACAAATGTCTTCCACAAATTCCATACACACATAAGTATTTAAATAGCAAAGATGCTTTCCACAAATTCCGTACACACACAACAAAACATTTAAATAACAAGGATGTCTTCCACAAGTTCCGTACACACACAAAGTACTCAAATAATTAAGATGTCTTCCACAACATCTGTAAATAGTCCACGGCATCTGTAAATACAAAATATTTAAATAACTGTATACACACAAAATATTTAAGCAACAACGACACTTTCCACACAATCTCTACACGCAGACAGACAGACATTTGTTTTTTAACTCAGTGGCATCTTGTCAGACGCCTGGCGGCCGACACTGTGTAGATGTCAGATGGACGTAGTGGCTGCCAGATGACCGACGGTTTTGGTTCTAAAGCAGTTGGTGGAAGGGAAACAACTCTGGTATGCTTATAAAGCTGAGTCATTCCTCTATTCGATGATTGTCTCCCTTCTTTCGATCCCCTTTTCACTCGTCCATAATTCTACTTTTTGCACATATTATGGGATGGTGTGAAATTCAGCCAATGCCGATGTTTACACCATGGCGTCTGCTCCAAAACGTGTTTTGACAAGAAATATACCTTTACAAGAAGTTATTGAAAGAGTGATGAAAGAAGGATCAGATGAGGTGCTGTAGATGTGAAAAAAACACTTTATTTTAGTTTTGTACAGTTAGAACTGGTGTTTATCGAGCTCCCCCCAGGAAAAAAATATTTCCGGAAAGCTATTTTCTTACATTTTTCAAACCCATTATAAGTAAATTGAGTACTTAGCACAAGATTATAGTATTTTTTTTTCTAAACTAGCATGGATTGAAGTTTTCAAAAACACATAGTTTGTTACTGTACTCGGTTTGGTTCCATCTGTGGATTTTTTGTAAAATACCCAAAATTAGTGCGTCTGAGCATGTCGCAGCTGTGGCAGAAACCCACGTCTCCATTGAGTTAACTGTTGCATTCTGACAACATTCGTCACAAACAGTGGCTCAGAGAAGGACCCAATACTGCCATAGCTGAACAGCAAACTAATTCATATGACAAGCTGGAGAGTGACGATGACAATGATGCTTTCGTTTCCAATAGTTAAAGTTCCTGACTACAGACCATTTTTCAGTCTTGCAGTTGTTAATCTGCACATAACACTTGTTTCGTTTCAAGCACAGCTTAACCCTTTAACTCCCACACGTATCCACCAACTGCAAAAACTTAACCAGGAAGCTGGTGGATAGGGTGAGGGAGTCAAAGGGTTAAGTTTTAGCTTTGCCAGCATGGTCAACAATACAGGATGCTGGTGGACAGGGTGTGGGAGTCAAAGGGTTAAGGTAAGAAGATACATCATGAACACTATAACGTAAGATACGGTTACAATGAAATCAAGAAAAGTACATAGCACTAAAAAAAAAAAAAAAAAAAAAAAAAAAGAAAGAAATGATAAAAAAAAGTAATGATAATAAAAATAAGGATAAAAAATGTGAGAAATTTATAGAATATTAAAAATTTGTTAAACGAACTATTGTTCATATACACAATCAAATCAAACAATATCAAATCAAACTGTTGCCACTATTATTACTACAGCTACAAAATTTACTACTACCACCACTACCACTACTACTAAAGACAATAATAAGTGGAAGTAGTAGGAAACAAAAAATAGGTTAAGTAATGGAAGGAGATCGCAGGGGGGGTAACAAGCAGCAGGGCTAACGGCTAGACATATATCCCACACATTTCTGACCCAGCACGCTCACAACCATTTAGCCGTTTTCACACTCATACAACCAGGCTCAATCAATCTCTCATTCATAGAATGCCAATCTGTCAAATTAATTCCAAATAATATATTAACTCTTCGGAGACGTAACAGCGGATATTCCGCTGCACCTGGCCAAACCATTAGAGACGTGATAGCGGATATTCCGCTGCGGTTTTTAAAAATAGATGCAAGCCGGTCGCTGGTCTAGAGGAACTAACTACACATATAGGAACACTCTTTGGTATCTTCTGAAGTGTTTGTTACTTCCCTTGCATCGATTTTATCCCGATTAGTTACAGTTTTTGCCTTTATCCAAACCAACCGGAGTGACCGTCCTTGCACCAAAATGGCGACATTTAGGCCTTCTTCTTCTTCTTCAAAGGATCGTCATAATCACTTTGCTGCTTCACCTGTGTGAAAACAAAGCTGTGTTTGTTCTTTTATATCTTCTGGTCATACCAAGGACTTGTGATTACCTGGATTTCTGGATTACCTGGTCAAGAATGGGTGTTTCACTGACTGTATGTGTTAGATTACTGTCAATCAAAAACTTCTTTCCCAGAAACAAAACCCTACCCCATTTCACCTTCTAGGAAGGTAAGTAGAATAGATGTATTGTCCTTGTATGTAGCTTCAGCTCAAAGAGCGTAAACTGAATTTTATTTTGATATAAAATATGTTCTTGTGCTGTAAAATCTGTATTTTTGAGAATTTTTTGAAAACCCCCAAAATCGTGCGTCGCCAAGGGTTGTGGCAGGTCCCGTTGATCACGTCCACAGTGGTTGTGCAAGGCAACTATATTACGTCTTCAAAGAGTTAAGCATTAAACACCCACACTTTATTACTAATGCATCACATGATTTCCCTGGACGAAAAAAGTCCTCGGTCTTAACTTTGCTCCCACGGATGCTGGTTCCTCTCAGAACTGAGGGAGAAGCAGTGTCTCATTTCATTCTTAGAGAGGTTGGGAGATGAAGTATGTACTTCTGTAGTGGCACATGTCCGCCCAAAAAACAATGTGGCCATGTACGATTACTTTACTGCCATGAGATCTTTAACGCACGTGCTTGATGAACTTCACCTGACTACTAAATATAACAAATAGGTAAGTAGTGCTCTCACCTCAAAAGTGACCACAACAATGACAACATTATATAAACAACATCAAGTGTTCAGATCGCAAGGTCAAGGCAAGGCAAGGACAAGGATAAGGCAAGGACATTTCGCTACTTCGTTCAAAGAACTAGCAATTCAGCCATAAAAAAAAAGATTGTCCTGAGGTCGTAGGGAAGTCAGGTGTTTGAGACCTCAACTTTTCCCCGGGCTAGCATTATGAAGGTGGTGCACTCCTTTCCCGCCCTGCTTTACCTTTCCCTAACTTTGAAGACAGTCAGGTACCCATTCACTGAAGTCAATGTTTCTTCATCAATTCATAACCAAACAATCACTAATGCAAGGGTGACACTTTGAAAATCTGAAAAATCAGGCTGGGGTCCAGGGGCCACCCAGAAGATTTTATGAAAGATCCTGGACCTGTGTTGTCTTCAACGATAGAGAGCGCTTCCTCATTTCCGGTCGTCTGCTACAGTGCTGCTTCGGTCATAATACCGCTGATTCAACTGGTGTTTTCCCCCAAACATTTTTTTGTTGAAATAACGAAACTGTAAAAACGGAATTTCTGTCTGGGGCCTTGCCGAGAAAACGGATTTCCGTCACCCAGACGGAAGAGTGGCACCCATGCTAATGGTCCAGCATAGAGGGAGACAAATCACTGTCCTCTCCTGGGCTGAACAACGAAGTGTTTATCTCCCATTAACATATGAGGCTATCACTTCACCATTTCCATTTCCTGCTGCGTGGTGATTGTCCGTCCATAAGTCGGGGTCTGGAGACCAAATTTGAATAGTTCTGTCTGGAAAAAAAAATTCTGGCCGTACAATGTCAACGTCAATATGCACAGTCCAGGCTTCTCCTTTTGAAAGAAATTTCTGGCTATAACACCTACATCAAAGAGCCAAATTTGCAATTTTCTTTTTAAATGGAACTTCTGGTCACAAAGTCAATTTCAACATACACAGTTCAGAAGTTTCCCTTTATGGAGGAATTAGTGGCTGTACCTCCACAGTCAGGAAACGAAAATTTACCCTTGTGGACAGATTTTTCTGGCCCATTGCCCATAACACACAGTACAGACTCGTTCCTTTCAGAAGTTTCTGGCTGTCCACTTTAAGCCAGCAAACCAATCTTCAATATTCCTTCTGGATAGAATTCCTGGTCATAACAATAACAATGACCAAGTGATGAGCCAAGTCCTCACTAGGTAACCTTCCTTATGGAAGGAATCGACGCCCATGAACACAGTGCCACACTCGGCTCCATTCCTTTCCCCTAGAAGCAACCCTTTGATTCCCCAATCCTAGCCACCGTCTGGGTGAAAGCAGGTGGACAGGGTGAGGGACTCATCTCCCTTTCTTTTCTCTGTCCACTGGCACCATCTCAGGTGTCGCAGGGAATCAAAGGGGGATTGTCAATCCATGAAAGAATTTGGATGTGCACAAAGACAAAAAGGTCACCCCCGCTACGTTCGTTCTTTCTTCTTGATGGTGCGCTTGGCCAGGTTCTTGTTGATGATCTCCTTGATCTTGGGTTCGTGTTTCAGCAGGTTCAGCATGCTGGCCTTGGCCTCCTGCATCTGTTGTCGTACCACCTGACATCTCTGGAGATTGCCCTGACAACACAAACACATACATTTGGCAGGTAAGGAAGAAACATTATCATTATCATAAATCACTCTTAAACAACATTTGATATGCAGATGACACCGTGCTAATTGCAGAAAGTGAAAGAGACCTACAAAACCTTGTGAATATACTAGAAATAGAAAGCAAGGTAAGGGGCTGGAACTAAACAGCAGGAAGACTGAAGTCATGGTGATCAGTAAAAAACATGAAATCCCCTCATGCAAAATAACAGCAAATGGCACAACCTTGACACAGGTTGATAAATTCAAATACCTGGGAACGATCATTACATCAGACGGCAGATGCACATCAGAAATAGCCGGCAGAATCGGCCAAGCCAAAACAGCATTCAAGAAGATGACAAGCATTCTTACCAACAAATGCCTATCAATTAACATCAGGAAGAGAGTTCTTGAATGTTGTATAGAACCAATACTGTTGTACGGACAGTCAACAAACAAAGCCAGAAAGAGATTGAGGCAGCCGAGATGTGGTTTCTAAGAAGAATCTTGAGGGTTCCATGGACAGCAAAGAAAACAATCGAGACAGTCTTGATGGAGGCAGACACAAGTAGATCACTCATAAGGAAGATTAGGAAAAGTCGAGATCACTACCACCTCACTCCCCTATGACCTTAGGCCCTGACAAAGGTTAAGGTCACTACCATCTCATTCCCCTACGACCTTGGTGATAATGGCCCTGACAAAAGTCGAGATCACTACCACCTCACTCCCCTATGACCTTGGGCGATGATGGCCCTTGACAAAGGTTGAGATCACTACCATCGCAGTCCCCTACAGATGGACCTGACAAAGGTCTAGGTCACTACCATCTCAGTCCCCTACGATCTTGGGCGATTTTATTATGGGGGTGGCTGTACATTCCAAACCTTCCAACACCATACGCAGCCAGCTGGTCACCCCCAAGGACAAAACCAGCAAACTCGACAAAGCTGGCATTATATACAGAATAGACTGCCAGGACTGTAACCAACATTATGTCGGTGAAACTGAACGCCCCCTTCAGAAGAGACTAACAGAACACAAGAGGGACTCTTCTCCAGTAGGAGCTCACCTACACGCCGAAAAACATCAATTCAGTGTGGACAATGTCAACATCCTGGACAGAGAAAATAAGTGGTTCCAGCGAGGAGTCAAGGAGGCCATCTACATCGCAGCCACCAACCCCCCGCTCAACAGGGACCGGGGCCGTTACACCCTGCCCCCGGTGTACCATTCTCTGATTCGATCTCGTGAACTGGGTTCATCCCATGTTCGCGAGATCTGAGTAGAGATTCACGCAGACAGCATTAGAGCGCTGACGAAGATGGCGAGAACGCCATCGAAAGCTACGGAACTGTGAGTAGCGATTTTTACACTGTTGGGAGACCTTGTTCTTCAAAATTGGTAGCATTATGTTTTTATTATTGTTATTTTGTTTTAAGCCCAGTTGATTGCATAGAGCCATTTCAGGCTATAACTGTTTCAAAACATACAGAATACTTCAACTGGAAAAAAAAAGTAAAGAAAATTTAGTACACATACTGATGCATTCGCGCAGGTAATCTAAGGAGACACACCTGGCGTTGAGCACTCCATCCAATTTATCGCATAGGGGATTTAAAAAACATACCTGTATACAAACTAACATAACTCATCATCATCATCATCATCAGTCCCGTAGTCTGGTTGACCGTTGGGGCACCACTGAAGATTTTGCAACCAACTTCCTCCACTCCTCACGGTCCTCAGCTTTCCGCAGAATGATATTCCATTCAAGTTCCAGTCCACTCTCTGATATTGTCTTCCCATCTTTTTCTCTGTCTGCCTCTTCGTCTCCCTCCCTGAACTGTTCCCTGCAAGACGGTCTTGGCCAGTCCAGATGATCGTGTGACGTGCCCGTACCACCTCAGTTTGCGTCTTTTCACTGAGATCAGGAGGTCTTCATACGGCCCGATGGCGTTTTCAATTCGGGTTTTCATTTCTTTATTGGTTATATGATCTTTGTACGAGATACCAAGGAGTTTGCGGAAGCATCTCATCTCCATTGCCTGTATCCTTCTTTCAATGTCTGCTGTTATGGTCCATGTTTCGCATGCATACAAAAATATTGACATGACCAGGGAACGCATCAGTCTGATCTTGGAGCCGATTGCGATATTCTTGTCGTTCCAGATGACTTTTAGCTTGGTCATTGCAGCTGTGGTCTGGGCAATCCTGGAAAGTACCTTGGGCTTTGATCCTTCATCTGATACTATAGCTCCCAGATATTTAAATCTATGGACGGTCTCAAGTTTCTTGTTGTCTATGGTAATGTCAGTGCTGATGCCATTAGTATTATTTGTCATCAACTGGGTTTTCTCTGCACTGATCTGCATGCCATATGCTGTGGAGGCCTCATCAAGATGTTTTATCAAGCTGACTAGCTCTTGCTCTTGCCCAGCTAGTCCGTCAATGTCGTCGGCAAAACGCAAGTTTGTGATTGTTCTACCTCCGATGCTGACTGTTCCCTCGTGGTATTCAAGTGCGTCAGCCATTATTCTCTCTAAGAAGATGTTGAAGAGAGTGGGGAGAGCAGGCATCCTTGGCGTACTCCAACTGTGGTTCGGAACCATTCGCCTATGTTGTTGTCATGGTAGACTGCACTGGTCGCCTTTTCGTAGAGGCATTCTATGGTTCTGATCAGGTTGGCATTGATGTTGTACAGCCTCATGGTTGCCCACAAGGCTGCGTGCCAAACTCTGTCGAATGCCTTCTTGAAGTCCACGAAGACATGGTAAAGGCCTGCTGGTGTTGCAGGTATTTCTCACAGAGCATAACTAAGGACACTAAAAGATATATAAAAACGGGCCTAAGTTACCTAAAACGGCTTCCGCATATCTCACTTCCCTACAGCCAAAAATGCACTTAATACATGTACCCAATTAACACTCTTACGATACAGTAGTTAAGATTTTATCGAAACACATACAGGTGAATGGACTAGCAAGGCAAAAAATGATAGGAAGAAATGACAGAAAGCAAAGGAGGAAGAAAGAAACAGAGTGACAGGAAAGAGGACATTTCCAGCACAGAATTTCCAGAAGGTTGGGATACTACGATGGCCCTGATAAAAGTTGAGGTCTCTACCACCTCACTCCCCTATACCTTCAATGTTAAGGGACAAAGTATTTTACAACAGGGTAGAGTGAAGAAGCCAGACCTTACCCTGGTGAGTTCCAGCAGCTTGTTGTACTCGCATTCGAAGGAATGAGAGCAGGACCTGGTCGTTGACAGACGCTCCTTCAGATTCTCCATCCGACGCTCCATGCTCTGCTCATTCTCTATCTGTAAGCAAACGGAAAATGTATGCACAACATGGTAACCCACCACAGAAGGACAAAGAAGAATGTTTCAAGTTGTTGTTATCGATTGTTATTGTTGTCCAGCCGACTGCGTACAGACATTTCAGGGCTAAAAGAAAAGAAAATTAAATACACATATGAATACATTCACGCACATAATCTAAGGAGATACCCTCAGTGTTGACCACTCCGTCCAATTTATCGCACAGGGGATTTAAAAATCACACCTGAATTCAAATTTAAGCATACATAAGGGCACCAAAATACATATAAAAACAGGCCTAAATTACCTAAAATTGCTTCCACGCATTTCACCTCCCCAGAGCGAAAAATGTATTAGTACATGTACACAATTATCAATCCTAACAAAAAGTATGTAAGACTTTAATGAACACACACAGGTGAATGGACCAGCATGGCAGAAAATGACAAGAAGAAATGACAGGAAGCAAAGGAACAAGGCAGAAACAAAAACGGTGATGGAAAAGAGGAAATTTCTAGCACAGAATTTCCAGAAGGTGGGGATACTATTTATACTGAAAGAGCCCCCGGCATCCCCACAGGGGCATTTTTCAAGTAAATTCCAGTTCAGTTAATACACACTACCCTGTCCAACTAACGCAGATTGGCAAACGATCGCCCTAGAATTATGCGAGTATCACTCCAGAGTGACTGTGCACCAGTCTGCATTAGTTGGATACTGCAGAGTGTATGACATACGGACTTGCCGACACAAACACAAAAAGAACATTAATGAAGAAGATCAAGAACAGACAAGCAAAATTTATACGACATTTTATGAAGCAATAGAAATTAGAGCATCTAGTCACAACAGGAAAGCTCAAAGGAAAAAGAGCACCATGTACACCCTGGAAGAAAATACTGGATGGACTTGCGGAATGGATAAAAACAGAAAAGGTGGGAGAAGTACTTTGCAGAGACAAAAGAGATTTGCGTGGAGGGCCATGATCACCAACACCATGCCGAAGGGCAGACGATGATGACGCTAAACCGAATGCCCTGAAATATAACTGACATACAATACAGACACTGGCCCGGAACGAACAATAGTGGCAGATCTTTCTTTGTCCATATCTTTTTTCTATTTTGCTGTCCTTTTTTTCTGCACCATGTCAGTGCTACTGTTCTTGGTATTGTTGCTTTAATCCCAGTTGACAGCACACAGCCATACCAGGGTTATAACCATCTCAAAATGTACACTATGCCTCACTGGAGAGAATAAAAAAAAAAAACACTTGAAAAGCACACATATCAATGCCTTTGCACACAGAGTCTAAGGATACGCCTCAGACAATGACCACTCCATCCAATCATCGAAAAGCACACATACCAATGCCTTTGCACACACAGTCTAAGGATACGCCTCTGACAATGACCACTCCATCCAATCATCGAAAAGCACACATATCAATGCCTTTGCACACAGAGTCTAAGGATACGCCTCTGACAATGACCACTCCATCCAATCATCGAAAAGCACACATATCAATGCCTTTGTACACAGAGTCTAAGGATACGCCTCTGACAATGACCACTCCATCCAATCATCGAAAAGCACACATATCAATGCCTTTGCACACAGAGTCTAAGGATACGCCTCTGACAATGACCACTCCATCCAATCATCGAAAAGCACACATATCAATGCCTTTGCACACAGAGTCTAAGGATACGCCTCTGACAATGACCACTCCATCCAATCATCGAAAAGCACACATATCAATGCCTTTGCACACAGAGTCTAAGGATACGCCTCTGACAATGACCACTCCATCCAATCATCGAAAAGCACACATATCAATGCCTTTGCACACAGAGTCTAAGGATACGCCTCTGACAATGACCACTCCATCCAATCATTGAAAAGCACACATATCAATGCCTTTGCACACAGAGTCTAAGGATACGCCTCTGACAATGACCACTCCATCCAATCATCGAAAAGCACACATATCAATGCCTTTGCACACAGAGTCTAAGGATACGCCTCTGACAATGACCACTCCATCCAATCATCGAAAAGCGCACATATCAATGCCTTTGCACACATAGTCTAAGGATATGCCTCTGACAATGACCACTCCATCCAATCATCGAAAAGCGCACATATCAATGCCTTTGCACACATAGTCTAAGGATACGCCTCTGACAATGACCACTCCATCCAATCATCGAAAAGCACACATATCAATGCCTTTGCACACAGAGTCTAAGGATACGCCTCTGACAATGACCACTCCATCCAATCATCGAAAAGCACACATATCAATGCCTTTGCACACAGAGTCTAAGGATACGCCTCTGACAATGACCACTCCATCCAATCATCGAAAAGCACACATATCAATGCCTTTGCACACATAGTCTAAGGATACGCCTCTGACAATGACCACTCCATCCAATCATCGAAAAGCACACATATCAATGCCTTTGCACACATAGTCTAAGGATACGCCTCTGACAATGACCACTCCATCCAATCATCGAAAAGCGCACATATCAATGCCTTTGCACACATAGTCTAAGGATACGCCTCTGACAATGACCACTCCATCCAATCACCGAAAAGCGCACATATCAATGCCTTTGCACACATAGTCTAAGGATACGCCTCTGACAATGACCACTCCATCCAATCACCGAAAAGTACACATATCAATGCCTTTGCACACATAGTCTAAGGATACGCCTCTGACAATGACCACTCCATCCAATCATTAAAAAGTACACATATCAATGCCTTTGCACACATAGTCTAAGGATACGCCTCTGACAATGACCACTCCATCCAATCACCGAAAAGTACACATATCAATGCCTTTGCACACATAGTCTAAGGATACGCCTCTGACAATGACCACTCCATCCAATCACCGAAAAGTACACATATCAATGCCTTTGCACACAGTCTAAGCATACACCTCTGACAATGACCACTCCATCCAATCATCGAAAAGTACACATATCAATGCCTTTGCACACAGTCTAAGCATACACCTCTGACAATGACCACTCCATCCAATCACCAGGGGATTTGGTACTGCTACCTAACTGCTCATTCCGTTTGTTTCTCAAGATGACATCTCCATGCTCGCAATGAATTCCACATGCACAGACGCCACTGGTGACATGTGATGGAGAAGATCCAAAATGATCATGGCCCCGCACACAATGTAAGGATATGCCCCTGGTACTGACCACTCCATCCAATCCATCACCAGGGGGTTTCATACTGGTATGTAAGCCGCTCATTCGTTTCTCAATATGATATCTCCACACTTGCAGTGAATTCCATACGCACAACTGGTGCTATGTGATGGAGAAGATCCAAAACGATCATGGCACAAGCCTTAAGCCTGCACATAAACCCATGAGCTGGCCAGGTCCTGAGGTCCTACTTAGCCTATGGGTTTTGTATCTTATATTGGTTTTCTAACACAACCAACCCCAAGTTCATTCAATGCCAGGAAGCCCATGAGAGCCAGTGATATCAAGCTGCCATGAGGCCCACGGCTGCACTTTCCCAGCCATTCCCTCACCCTTTAATTGCGAGCCGGCAGCAGCATCGCCTGCGAGTGCTATTTTTGTCCATGCAGGGTCGACCAAAGTCCATATCACTGGCTAGCGTGCCTTTGTGTTCTGGCACTACTGATAAAGAAGGAAGCCGAGTGCAGTTTTCTGTGTGTATTGTGAATTTGTGCAATGATCTGCATTATTTTCGTCACTTTACCTGTGCGCATTCAGTGCTGTGAATATTCATTGTTCTGAAGAAGTGATCTTTACTTTGTCAGATTACCTTGTCTTTGAGTTGTAGAAATTACTAATGTGATGATCGACTGACATCTCCAGGTTGCTTTTTTTCAGTATAAAGTGAGATTATTTTTGTAGTAGTGACAGAAGTATAGTAAAATTTACAATCTTCACATAATTTCCTCAGTTTTGGCAAAGTCTGATTCGTGGTCTTCAGTGCTTTAACTTCCTAAAATTAAAAAAAAATCGCTTTAGGCTGTTTGTTTTCATTCTTTTTTAGAGGCTTACATTTGACTAAAATCGGGTGTTAACTGTTGCCTGACCAAGGCACGCGCTGCGCCGGCTATAAATTAGGCCACGCGCGTGTATTAATTAAGCCGGTCTTTATCCAGGGCAACCTGCGACACATCTCTCTCTCTCCCTCTGTCTGTCTGTCTCTCTCTGGAGTTGAGTCTAACATACATCTGTGTGTGTGTGTGACATAGAGAGAGAGACTGAGAGAAAGAGAGAGAACTGTGTTCATCCATTTTAGCATTAGTGTGCTCGTGTGAATTGCGGTACTGTTATATGTGGGATTGCTAGTGGCCAGTAACTAACACGCGCGCGCCCCTGCTTCGCTCACATACATTTTGTCAGTGGCCTCGCTATACGGCAGTGAGACAGGTGAAAAGGGTGTGGGGAGTGGAAGGGAAGGGGAAAGATGCGCGCTATTTATAGCCGGCAGGGCAGAACCAGAACTACAGCCAACCCAAGTATCACGGATTTGTGCACCTTGGGCCACTCACCACAGGAGACTGCCCTGTGGAGTTCAAGTGTATGGTGATTCTTCTTTGCTATCCTACAGGCCAACGGTATAATCGGCAGTAAGTATGGACACAGTGAGTGTACTCTAATCTTTGCTTACCTGTTATCTAAAATCTTTCACTGTGAGTATGCCTTAAATACAAGAAGCAAAGAAAGCACAAGCTCTTTATGTGGAGATTTTAAATCAAATTCCCTTATAATAAACATATTTACCATAGCTCACAAAAGATGAGCAATTGCGATAGACCATCTCACCGCAAAATACTTGACGAAGTGGTCAAGAAATTGATGAAATGACATCCAACACCAGGTGCCACTGCCACAACCATGCCTATCGGCTACCCAGTTCTGGTCAGAGTGGTCATCTTCCGCTTTGACACTCTTTATTTCTTACTACAACAGCTGTACTAGTTCACAGGTCAGGACACGGGTCTTCCAAAAATCAGGGTTTGAACCTACTTGAAAATACATGATGGTATAGAGCGAGAGATTTTTCCAATCTCCCAGGTCAACGCATATGCAGACCTGCTAGTTCCTGAGACTTCTTGATGTGTACACATACACAAAACATCAAATATGCACGTTAAAGATCCTGTCAGCAATATCAGTGTTTGGTGGCTTAAGAAAACTAGAAAACAACCCAGCAGGCACACTCCAAAAACAGAGTATGATTGCCTTAACCCTTTGACTCCCGCACCCTATCCACCAGCTTCCTGCAGGAAGCTGGTGGATAGGGTGAGGGAGTAAAAGGTTTTTTTTATGGTTATTGTTACTGTTGTTTAAAGCCCAGCCGACTGCGTAGAGCCATATCAGGGCTACAACCACTTCAAAACATACTAAACTTCAACAGGAAAAAAAGAAAACGAAAAGCCAAGAAAATTAAGTACACATGTCAATGCACTTGCGCACATAATCTAAGGACACGGCCCTGGCGTTGACCACTCCGTCCAATTTATCACACAGGGGATTTATAAAACACACCTGAATACAAATATAAGCATATCTAAGGACACAAAAACATATATAAAAACAGACACAAATTTCCTAGAATTGCTTCCGCATATCTCACCTCCCTAGAGCCAAAAATGCACTTAATACATGTACCCAATTATCAATCTTAAGAAAAAGCATGTAAGACTTTATCAAACACATACAGCAAGGCAGAAAATTATAGGAACAAATGACAGAAAGCAAAAGAGGAAGAAAGAAACAGAGTGATAGAAAAGAGGAAATTTCTAGCACAAAACTTCCAGAAGGTGGGGATACAATTTATACTGAGAGAGACCCTGGCATCCCCACAGGGGAGAGTCAAAGGGTTAAGATTTTGCTTTGATAGCAGGGCTGATAATAAAGGAAGGTGGTGGCCAGGGTGCGGGAGTCAAAAGGGTTAATGGCATGGTAAAACAACAGTCATACATATCAAGGCCGTCTTGTAAGTGACATTGGTCATGGGAATTGTAGTCCTCGAAAACAACAACAACAATAACAACAAGAAGTCAAAAGTAACAATGTCTCTAATATAACGCCGATATTATCATTCACATGTTGCTGTGGAGAGAACTCACCACCTCCTCCAGCTGTGTGGACACATGGTGCAGTCTCCATCCACTGGCTTTCTGCTGGATCCCTCGCTGACTGATCAGTTCATTCACTGTAGGGTTACGTCCTCTGTCACACACAACACACACATAAACACCTGTATGAACTGCCAGGTTACTATCCTCTGTCACACACACACACATAAACACCTGTATTGAACTGCCAGGTTACTATCCTCTGTCGCACACAACACACACATAAACACCTGTATTGAACTGCCAGGTTACTATCCTCTGTCACACACAACCACAACATAAACACCTGTATTGAACTGCCAGGATACGATCCTCTGTCCACACAACACACACATAAACACCTGTATTGAACTGCCAGGTATACTATCCTCTGTCTCACACACACACACATAAACACCTGTATTGAACTGCCAGGATACGATCCTCTGTCTCACACAACACACACATAAACACCTGTATTGAACTGCCAGGTTACGATCCTCTGTCTCACACAACACACACATAAACACCTGTATTGAACTGCCAGGTTTACTATCCTCTGTCTCACACAACACACACATAAACACCTGTATTGAACTGCCAGGATACGATCCTCTGTCTCACACAACACACACATAAACACCTGTATTGAACTGCCAGGTTACTATCTCTGTCACACACAACACACACATAAACACCTGTATTGAACTGCCAGGTTTACGATCCTCTGTCGCACACAACACACACATAAACACCTGTATTGAACTGCCAGGATACGATCCTCTGTCTCACACAACACACACATAAACACCTGTATTGAACTGCCAGGATACGATCTCTGTCGCACACAACACACACATAAACACCTGTATTGAACTGCCAAAGGAAAAAGATTCTCTGTCGCACACAACACACACATAAACACCTGTATGAACAGCCAGGAATAAGATCCTCTTGTCGCACACAACACATGTATTGAACTGCCACGATACGATCCTGGTCGCACACAACACACACATAAACACCTGTATTGAACTGCTCAGGACAGAAAATTACCGTTAACAAACATACACACATAAACACACTGTATGAACTGCCCAGGACATAAAATTACCGACATTAGGTAAGCTATGTTTGCCCAACAGTGCATGGCACAGTACATGTAATTCTGTTTGTTGTCTGGCACCAAACATCTGGCCAACAGCACATACCCTAACCATCTGTTTCTGTTTGTCCTGGTACATCAAATTCTGTATACAACATGTTGGACAACAGTATATCCTAACCTAGCTATATCTGTTTGTCCTGGTAACATCAAAATGCTGGCCAACAATATATCTTCATACTTCTACATCTGTTTTTTCTGGAACATCAAACATGCTGGCCAACAATACATCCTAACGCTGTCTGTATCTGTTTGTCCTGGTACATCAAAAATGCCAGCCAACAATACATCCTCATACTGTCTATATCTGGGGTTTCTTTTTCTGGTACATTGAACATGCTGGATAACAGCATACACTCACATTATCTGTCTTTACACACCTTTGACCCAACATCTGCTGGTTGGTTGTTGTGCAGGAAGTAGGTCAGAAACAACAATTCACTTTTACATTTTCTGCCTGCTTGTACTGGGAGGTGTTGAGGAGAGATAAAGCTGACTGTCTGCAGTTAGACAGGAAGCTCAATGGAGAATCATGTTCACATTACACAAATCAAATCATAATTATTTTGGACGTAGAGCGGGTCTGCCAGTCCATCAATCTTGCAACTCCATGATCTTCCTCTGGTACTGAAGCCTGAGCCCTAGTACTGTAAGCCTGTAAGGCTGACTGGTTGACTGGCATACCAGTCAGATGACCAAACCATCTGTGACCCGTCAGCACGAAATCAGTCTTAACTAGCATTTTGGGTATTTTGAGATATACATATCACAGGAAAGTGTACATTCTGCTGATTATTTTGGTACTTGAATAAAGCTTGTACTCATAAAAATGTAGAAGTTATGTGTGTTTAAAGTCATTAAGTTGTATGACAGCCATTTTGAGAAAATGGCTTCTAAAGTTTTTATGCACTCTCCTACACATTTTCCTTAAATTTCTTTATTTGGTGGCTTTCTGTCAGTATATTACATTTGGGGGGTACTGTACAGGTTACGGTTCATAATATGAGACAAAAATATGTCCTTTTGGTAGGAAACTGCATTCTTTCTGCTTCGATCAGTGCATTAAAATACCATTTTAAATTAATTAATAACATTTTTTCAAGAAAAAAATTTCTGTGGGCGATAGATTACAGCTACAAAAATCAATTTTGAGAAAAAGTCAAAACACCCCAGACAGACCCTCAGTCACCTTTTCAGCTCCTAGTGCTGTTTGACTGACTGCGAGTTAAAACTGATTTCGTTCTGGCAGGTCACATCTGATCCGCTGTTGTGGTATGCAACATTTGACAGGTGTTGTTCCAACCATCTCTCAGACCTCTTCGCCTCTCGTCATGTTTCTTTTATTCTTGCCTGCTGTTCTTGTGAAATATCACATCTCAAACAGTCATGTATCTTTTGGTGTTACTTGCTGTTTTTCAGACAAACCTCATCTCACAGTTTGTGAGCTTTATATCCAGTGTTTTGTTTAAAGTCCAGATCTGGAACTGGTAAGTCAGTAGGGGATCAAAGATTATACTGATAAGACTGGGTTTTGTTGTTATAGTAATACTTGGGTGAGTCAGTCACAAGAACAAAAACAAGAACAAGAAGAACAACTACAACACCAACAACGAAAGTAGTAAGTTAACTGTTCAGGTCATCCAGCTTAATGATAATTTTGTTGCTGACGACAAGATGATAGTAAGTAAACCCGTTTTAGGTCATCCCAGCTTAATGATAAATTTTGTTGCTGACGACAAGATGACAGTAAGTAAACTGTTTAGGTCATCCAGCTAATGATAAATTGTTGCTGACGACAAAGAGATAGTAAGTAAACCTGTTTCAGGTCATCCCAGCTTAATGATAAATTTTGTTGCTGACGACAAAGATGAAAACCTCTCTAAATAAACTGATTTATGCTGATAAAATTTTGTAACAGCACATGCTCAAACACACCACACCACACACACACACACACAGATACACACACACACATACACACACCACTACCTTTAGCCCTGACATCTGCGGGTCGCTGGAAGTGATTCAGTTTGGGTTTCCAACTAATGTTGTAGTTGCCCATGATGGACATGCAGGGTTTGGTCCTCTCCTGTGTCCACCGTACTCCTTCTTCATCTATGTATTCTGTGTAACACAACAAACCATATAGTGAGTACATGTAAGGTCTGATCCTTCTTTGTTCATATATTCTGTGTAACACAACATAATACTGAGCACATGTAAGTGTACTTCTTCATCTGTGTATCTTGTGTAACACAACATAATACTGAGTTCATGTACTCCTTCTTCATCTGTGTATTTTGTGTAACACAACATAACTCTCTTCATACGATGGAATGCTATAGTGTTCGTGACGTAAGGCACGGTTTCGGATGACAGAACGCGATAGTGATTTTGATAATTAAAAATGTTTTCGACGCTTCCCTTGTGACGTGGCATGCCAACCGAAGCTACACTGGGCATTGCCAACGTATCAGGAGTTGAGAGGACAGTTACTTTGTGAGATTCTGTAGCAATACGCTCGTCGGGAAGCGATTGACTTCGGCACCCGACATGACTGGCTAATCTGCATTCGTGTTGAAAATGGCGTTGCAGGCAAGTACAAGTTTTGGAGCAAAGTAGATCACGACGGCGGCGTGTTATTGCTGCTGAAGTGATTGAAGTGCTTCAGACTGAAAGATCTGACATTGACGAGTATGATGAAGATGATGGTGAAAGTGTTTCCAGTACGAAAGCTGCCAGCAAGAAGGTACTGACAGTGACCCAGTTTCAGATGACATTGAAGTGGGAGAGGGAGATGGGCATACATGTCACGTGAGGAAGCGGTCAGTGGGCCATGTACAGTGAGTCACATGTCTGATGGAGGTTTCATTGACTTTCTTATGCATGACTGGCATGAAGATGTTAGTTTTTTTTCCCTACTTTGCCTCCGTTCTCTGGCTCTTGTGGCCTGCATGTCCCAGCTGAGTGTCACGCCCCCACTGATTTCTTCACTCAGTTTGTGACAGAAAACTTTCTAAATTCTATTGTCATAAATAGATATGCATAAGAGAACTGAGTGGCAAGCAGAATAAGCACTTCTCCTGCCCTCTGCCACCCATCTCCAGGGGCAGGAAGAACTATACAAAGTGCCATGTGTGTAGTGCTGGAGTCTGGGGTTGCCCTCTGTAACAAACTATGCCACCCCAACAAGATCATCATCTGCTTCCAACTGTATCACTCAATGCAGAACTACACTGATTATTAGGAAAACAGTGCATAGGGACTGAAGCATCCAGTGTGCTCTTTTTTTTTCCCAAATTCTTCTGTGTAACAATTTGTAACATTTATTTATATAATGTCCCTAATAATTCTTTTTTTTTTTTTACCCTGAGCAAAGTCTACTTTATTCATTTTATTTTGTGCATACAAAGACCTTCTCACCTTTGACTGTGTGTTCATGGGCTTATCAAAGTGTGTGACTCTACGGTGATCCTGACCACAACATTTGGGGTACTTTCAACATGGCATAAGAAGAAGAAATATTCAAGGGAGAACTTCAGTATTTTGGCATGAACTAACTCAGCATGTAAATATTCAGATCTGAAAGTTTCATGTTTTTTGTCCCATTTTTCTATGCCACTTTAATGGCCACAGAAGGCGGCACAGTTTTTGTTTGTTTGTTTGTTCTTTTTTAAACAATGCAATGACAATGGTATCGACGAGGATAATCGTGATGCTAAATATATATCCTGGCATCAAGCAGGCCTGAGAGATACAGACACCTGCGGTGCTGGTCAGAAGATTTGAGCAACACCCTCAATGACGCATCCGTGAAGTGGATGAGACTCGACTGTGTAGTCCCAGTCTTCCCAATGAGCCCATAGCACGCCCGACCCTGGGTAGGAGCCAGTTAAAGCCGAAAACCCCACAATGATATACTTTTGAAGGGACTGATGGAGATTCAAACCCACAACCTTCCAGTCGGTAGTCCGTCATGTTAACCACGGTGACTGATTACAGGCAGATGCACTTGGTTTGAAAAGACAAAACAAAACAAAAACATCAACTCACCAGAGTAGAGCAGACAACAGTTTTGGCCATGCCTACCTTGTCTATGTTCCACAGGGATTTCTTGTTTCACTTCGTGTACAGAGGATTTGGAGTCTGACTCTTCATCAGTGGAACTGTTCCCTTTTACCTCTTCACTCACGTTTCGATGTGACACTTCACTGTAGACAAACCCCGTAACAATTATAACAAAACATTGTACATAAACCCCATAATGATCAATATGATAATGTGAGATTTCTGATTTGGTGTATATGAGATTAAAATTGCTGCTGCTGCCATAACTACTATTGCTACATTACTGCTGCTACTGCTACAACTACTATTACTACCTTACTGCTGCCGCTGTTGCTGCTGCTACTGCTACTTCAACCAGTACACATATAACTACTGCTATTTCATCATAGTGGTAGTGGTTGACATGTCTCTGGGTTACATGTGTCTGCCTTTGTCTCTCATGCTCTTGTGAAACACTTCGGCCTCTTGTGAAATAAGGTACTGTATAAGTAATCAGTATTATACATTTTCATGTTCATTTCTTTCGTCACACTAGATTTACCACGTGAAACTCAGGCTGCCCTCCCCTACGCAGAGCGTGTCACCGCTGTGCTGCAAACACCCCCCTTTTTTTTTTTTTTTGACCATACTTCAGAAAGGCATGACGACTAATTGGCCTTCAAGGGGAGGGACCTGGGAAACCAACCAGGTCAGCCAAGCAAATGTCCTGTTTTTCATGATTTTCAACTCCCGTGGGATCTTCAGCATGCACTGGCCAGAAGGTGTATGGGTCTGGCTCATCTTTCATCCCTTTTCGAAAGACTAGATGTTCAGTGCTTGGTCAAACTGAGAGAAAGGATAGGTCTCGATGGGACAATCCCTGGAACATGGATGTTCAGTATCGGAGGCAAATGGGACGAAACATTCGGGTCACTCTTCATCCCTGTTATCATTATCCATCATTCTTATCATCTCATATTATTATTACTAATACTACTAATAATAAATTACAATATTTATATAGCGCAAAATCTCGACAAAATCAAATCTAAGCGCTGAAACAGACACACACGCACGCACAGCACGTACGCACCACACACACACACACGCATGGCTATAAATGGGGAGAAAGAATAAAAGCAATAAAAGCAAGAATAAAAGCAATGGAAAATTATAGAGAGCATATCATATACAATTATATATTATAACAAAGTGATTCCCCTCCTGCGGAGAGAGGCTGCAGAGGGGGGTTGAGTGAGGTTAGGATTTTATGCAGAGGAGAAAAGGTGAGTTTTGAGAGCGGACTTGAAGGAGACAAAAGTAGGTTGCTGATGGACTGAGAGAGGAAGTTTGTTCCAGGAGAGTGGACCAGAAACAGAGAAGGCTCGTGGACCATAGGTATTGAGCTTAGTGCGTGGAAAGCGAAAAGTCAGAGGATCGGAGGCAGAGCGGAGGGTACGTGAGGGAACACAGATCTCAAGTAGGCTTGACAGGTAATCGGGGGCTGCGTTATTGAGGCTTTTGTAGCACATCACTATCATTACTACTGTTCTATTATCATCAAACTGACATCATCTGTATGGGAAGAAATACCATGTTGAAAACATTCCTACTGCACTTTACATAACAACAGAGCATTACTGCATTCTACATAACGATGAAAAGCTGGCCTAATTTGCAGGGAAAAGGAAAACAGCACTATCATAGCAAACAGGCAGTCATCAACAATAACAACAGATAAATATGACATAAAAGATAGGACTGATTAAAAAGCAGGGGGGGGGGGTATCACTTTTACCAATGCTACACATCACTTCATCCCATACTCACAACAGCTGTTTCCGTGCACGCTTTCGTGGCGTCAGATCTACGTTACTTCCCGTTTGGCTGACAGCAGGGGAGGCAACTGAAGGACCTGCCACAGGCACTGAACATAGTCACTGTCAGCTGTGGATACATCACTGACCATGGATATACCACAATCACTGGATACATCACAGACATCGGATTCATTACTAACACTAGATACAGCAATGGATACATTACGACACTGGATACATCACTGACAATGGTATACCACTGATCACTGGATACATCACTGACACTGGATACATCACGACATGGATAATACCACTATCACTGGATACATCATGACACTGGATACATCATGACACTGGATACATCACCGACACTGGATACATCACTGACCATGGATAACCCAATCACTGGATACATCACAGACATTGGATTCATTACTAACACTAGGGTAACAGCAAGGATACATCACTAACACTGGATACATCACCTACACTGGATACATCACTGACACTGGATACGTCACTGACACTGGATACATCACCGACACTGGATACATCACCGACACTGGATACATCACTGACACTGGATACATCACTGACACTGGATACATCACGACACTGGATACATCACCAACACTGGATACATCACCAACACTGGATACATCACAACACTGGATACATCACTGACACTGGATACATCACAACACTGGATACATCACTGACACTGGATACATCAACTGACACTGGATACATCACTGACACTGATACATCAGTGCAATGGATACATAACACTGGATACATCACCGACACACTGGATACATCACGACACTGGATACATCACTGACAATGGATACATCACTGACACTGGATACATCACAACACTGGATACATCACTGACATGGATACATCACTGACACTGGATACATCACTGACACTGGATACATCAACACTGGATACATCACTGACATTGGATACATCATGTCAATGGGTACATCAGACATTGGATACATCACTGTCATGGATACATCACTGACACTGGATACATCACTGACACTGGATACATCACTGACACTGGATACATCACTGAAATGGATACATCACTGTCAATGGATACATCACTGACACAGGATACATCACTGTCATGGATACATCAACACTGGATACATCACGACATGGATACATCCACTGGTCAATGGATACATCACCGACACTGGATACATCACTGACATGGATACATCACGACACTGGATACATCACAGACACTGGATACATCACTGACACTGGATACATCACGACACTGGATACATCACTGACACTGGATACATCACTACACTGGATACATCACCAACACTGGATACATCACAGACACTGGATACATCACGACACTGGATATCATCACTGACACTGGATACATCACCGACACTGGATACATCACCAAAATGGATACATCACTGACACTGGATACATCACTGACACTGGATACATCACTGGACACTGGATACATCACTCACAACACTGGATACATCACAGACACTGGATACATCACGACACTGGCTACATCACTCACACACTGGATACATCACTGACACTGGATACATCACTGCACTGGATACATCACAGACACTGGATACATCACTCAACACACAGGATACATCCACAGACACGGTACATCACAAGACACGATACATCACTACAACCTGGATACATCACGACACTGGATTCATCACTGACACTGGATACATCACCGACACTGGATACATCACCAACACTGGATACATCACTGACACTGGATACATCACTGACACTGGATACATCACTCACACACTGGATACATCACAGACACTGGATACATCACTCACACACTGGATACATCACTCACACACTGGATACATCACAGACACTGGATACATCACCGACACTGGATACATCACTCACACACTGGATTCATCACTGACACTGGATACATCACTGACACTGGATACATCACAGACACTGGATACATCACCGACACTGGATACATCACTCACACACTGGATACATCACTGACACTGGATAGATCACTCACACACTGGATACATCACTAACACACAGGTACATCACTAACACACAGGTACATCACTAACACACAGGTACATCACTAACACACAGGTACATCACTAACACACCAAAATCAAGTTATCCCTATCAAACGCTGACTACAAGCAATACAAATCTGTGGTGGAGTGGGGTGGGAGACCAAAACCAAGTTATCCCTAACAATCCCCGACCACAAGCAATACAAACATTTTCAGCCAATTACGGGACCAGAAACAAGTTATCCCTATCAGTCAACAACTACAAGCGATAAAAACACTTTCAGCCAATCACAGGACCAAAAACAACTTATTTCTATCAGTAACAAGTGAAATAAGCACTTTCAGTCAATCACGAACCAACAAAAAGATAATATCACCACGGACCATTTTCTGTTTTCTCTTCAATCATAAAGGCACTACACTCCATAAATTTCATACACATACATCACTACATTTCAAATGCCAAAATAAATAGAAGACAAAGACAAAAGATAAAATAATTTTATACACATACAACACTACATTTGAAAAGCCAAAATAAATAGAAGACAAAGAGAAAAGATATGTCTAATGCAGTGTAAGTAGATGCATCAGAAGGAACCCTGAAAAAAATATCAACGACACACAAGAACAAAACAAGACAATCACACCAATGCCATTCTAAAATGCTTCCTTTCCTTCCCTCCCCCTTCTCTGAATAGATCACAAGAAAACACACAGACAGGAACGAGCACCACTATATGCGCTATCCAAGCCACACTTTCCTCCCATTTCAAAAGAGTTACTGTCCCTGCCTGAAGACAAAAACAAAAACAAAAAAAAACAAAATACAAAAAAACCAAAAAAAAACAAAAAAACAGAAAACAAAACAAAAACAAACAAAAATTCCTGAAAATACATTCTGCACCATTACATTATACGCTAGCTGGTCTCAAGAAAATGTTTGAATCTTAGAAAATGTTTGTATTGCTTGTAATGGTGAAAGACTGTTCTAATGATAGACTGATACAAAAATAGTATAACAAAACTGTAGGCTAGGTAAAACGTCGGCTAGGCAGGGCCTCAGACCTGGCCAGCTCATGGGTTTATGTGCTGGCTTAAGGCTTGTGCCATGATCACCATCACATGGCAACTGTGACATTAGTGCATATGGAATCCATTCTACAGAGCTTAAAACAGGAGGAAAAAACACTGAAACTTGCGCGCCGTTGCTATGAACGCTTGCAAACAGATCATGGATGCCTTACTCCTTTCGTTTTTTGTTTTGTTTTTGTTTGTTTGTTTTTTTGTTTTTTTTTGTTTTGTTTTTTTTGACAAACTGAAATCGCGAAATTCCGCCCAGACGCGGAACGTTTTAAGCCCTGATTCCAAGTATGGAGACATCACCTTGAGAAACTGAAATTGATCTCAGAGTTGTATCCAGGGCACAAGAATGAAAGGACAAATGTCCTTGACAAAGAAAATCACATAGGACATAAAAACCATGATACAAAAGAAATAACAAAGCCTACTGACACATGGTAAGTGATGGCTAAAACATGACAAAAACATCAACGAAGCATTGTCAACATGAACCTTTTGGTAAATACCAAGCACTCCATAAATGTGTGTGTGTGTGTGTGTGTGTGTGTGTGTGTGTGTGTTGTGTGTGTTGTGTGTGTGTGTGTTGTGTGTTGTGTGTGTGTGTGTTGTGTGTGTGTGTGTGTGTGTGTGTGTGTGTGTGTGTGTGTGTGTGTGTGTGTGTGTGTGTGTGTGCAGACCTGCCAACCCCTCTAAGCCTGCAATAGTACCTTTATAAATTTTTTATAGTATTTTTTCAAAAACAGTAGTATTCCAAGTATACAAAGAATTATATACCTCATTATAAAGTAGATTCGTCTCGTCATTTGTGGCTCCAGGAACACATATTTTCACATGTATCACTTCTAATGTCTTTTTTCACATGCATCACAAATTCTGAGTTCAAGTGTCTGTTTTCCACATATATTGATCACTATGAGTTCCAGTGTCTGTCTCCACTGAGGCACAATCACATATGATTCACTCAAAAAACATAAATTCTAATGTCTGCTTCGCTACAAACTGCATTGTCAAAATGACAATTTGAAGCCAACAAGGCACACTTTGAAAGTTACTGAGTTGTGTCGGTAGAGCTTGTTGCACTGTGCTCAGTGTGCTGCCTTTTGATAGCTGACTTGCACTTTTTCAAGAGCTCATCAGAGAACACTGCTTTGTAGCATGGGCCCCCTTTCTTGGACTTCAGAACCATGAGAGCATCCAATGTCTTTGCCCCTATGGATCCCCGAAAGTCAGTCTTGTTTCTTCGCACTTGACTGAAGATTCTCTCACACCCACAGTTGGACACAGGGATGAGGAGAATTGACAGCATGAACTGGGACAGATGTTTCAGTCTAGTGGCACCATTGTGATCTTTCATGGCACCAATCTCCTTCCACTGCAGTTCTGGTGATGGCTGGTTCAACACCACAGGTGGAAGTTCTGCTGCCTGGTACTCCAGAAACTCTCCCTCCAGCTCATCAGGGGTTGTGTTAGGTGGCAGAGTGCATGGGAACTTCTTCAAGAAGTATTTCAAAGAAGATGCTTGAACTGACTTCTGCAGGTTCACATCCGCAAGCTCTGCATGTTTCCATAGAGTTTCCTCGGCCGGGTTCAGCTTCTCTTTCATGTACTTGCATGCCTCCTTGTAGAATGTCTTCACATTCTCCATGAAGATCTGCTGCTGCTTACTTTCCACACAGTCCAGGTGTTCTCGGGTGGTGCTACCAATGAAGATGTCTTCATCACGCTTCATGTTGTATGAGGATTTGAAGTCCACATCCATCAGGGCCCCATTGTTCAGAGCAGCTGGCTTCAGATAACTGACAAGCAGGCGTCTGTACAGTCGTTCCATGTCTCTCTTGATCAGATGGATTCTGGCGCTGTCGGTCTGTTCAAGTTTGTTGACTTGGTTGAACACCTCCAAGACTGTTGCATAGAACAAGACATACAATTTGGTGGTCTTGCGCCGGAAGAAATCCCCGAGTTTTTGCCTCATAGGTGGGTCAGAACTAGATGTACTTGAAGCATGTGATGTCTTCACACTGCATTCTTCCTTGAAGAATTTGTCCAAAGCGTTCCACTGCTCAACTGCTCTGTCCAAGGCAGCCCCAAGAGAGAGCCATCGGGTGGGAACATGCTCAACAACCTTGTGCTCTGGCAAGCCTAGTTCCTTCTGGATCTGCTTCAGGCGTTGCTGTCTGCCAGTGCTCTTGGAGAAATACCAGACCAGTTGACGCATTGTGTCATCAAGGTCAAACTTGCTAGACTCCTTCATGGCTTTCTTCACAGTCAGACTAAGGAGATGGCATACACATCTGGCCAAGAAGGTCTCTGGATGCTTGTCTCTGATGAACGAGATGACACCTTTGTTGACCCCAATCATGACATTGGCATTGTCGGTTACAAATGCCAGGCAGTTCCTCCAGTCTATCTGGTAAGCCCTTAGCTCAGAGTCCAACAACTGAAAGATGTGTTCTCCAGTGGCTGACGTCTCACATGAGGGGACACTGAGCAGTTCAGTTTTGATAGTTCCATGGGGATCCACAGCTCTCACAACAATGGGAAAGAACTTGTCTTCCCCCTCCTGACTACCATCAGTACCTAACACAAAGGGTCCCTTCATGCACTGCACAAGTTCAGCCTTACTATCTTCAGCACATTCCTTCACAATGGATGTGGTTTTTGTTCTTGCAGAACTGTAGGTATCTGCTATGTTGCTGTCAGGAAACATCTTCTTAAACAACTGTCCAGCATGGTCAGAGGCTGAAAGTGGCACGTTGTGTTCCACCAAAAACGCCGTGAAATATGCCTCTGCACGAATGGGCTGGAGATCAGTATCTTCAGTTCTTTGAATATAATCAACAAGAGAAGAGGTGTTTCTTAAGGCTGATGCCTTTGCAATGTGCCTCAACGAAGTCACGTGCTTTTTTACATCGTCGATCCCGCCATGCGAAACTAGAAAATCGAACTCACAAGCACTGCACCTTGCATATGTGCTTCCCACTTTCGATGCAGTGATGCATGGGTACTCTTGTGAGTACGACTGGATGAACTTTTGTTCTCTTTTTGCCTTTTTCTGTACACTTTCACTGCCGGTGCCCAAAGCAGCTTCACCACCACGTTTTCCTTTGCCACTACCATGCGGTCTACCTCGTGTCGCCATTTTCTTTTTGCAAAAACGGAAGTCTCACAGTCGGTACGAGACTTTCGTTTGACCCAGTACGAGACTCTTGTTTGACGAGATTCTCATTTATAATAACAAACATGGCTGCGCCCATAGTCCACTTGTTTACCGATCGTGGTTGTCTTCTCAGTGGCGCTCTCTGGCTCAAAGTCACTACTAGACCTATAATCGTTTTTTTTTTTGTTTTTGTTTTTTTGCATCGTATCATTTTTTACTCGATCGTAATTTAGTATTATTTAATTATGATCGTAAAATAATACGCCAAAATCGTACTGGTTGGCAGGTCTGTGTGTGTGTGTGTGTGTGTGTGTGTGTGTGTGTGTGTGTGTGTGTAGTGTTGTGTCTGTGTGTGTTGTGTGTGTGTGTGTGTGTGTGTGTGTGTGTGTGTTGTGTTGTGTGTGTGTGTGTGTGTGTGTGTGTGTGTGTATGTTGTGTGTGTGTGTGTGTGTGTGTGTGTGTGTGTGTGTGTGTGTTGTGTGTGTGTGTGTGTGTTGCGCGTGCATGCGTGTGTGTGGTGGTCTTTGATTTAATGTCTATTCACTAAAGTGATTTTAGATAGTGTGTGTGTGTGTGGTGTGTGTGTGTGTGTGTGGTGTGTGTGTGTGTGTGTGTGTGTGTGTGTGTGTGTGTGTGTGTGTGTGTGTGTGTGTGTGTGTGTGCGTGCGCACGTGTATGTGCAAGCGTGCGTACATACATGTGTGCAAGCATGCATGCATGCACGCTACTGTATAAGTTAAACTTGAAAATCCTGACAATTATACAAGAAACAGCACATGTAACTGACCATTCTCACCAGTTGCATCAGCGCCCTCCATCTTGTTCTTGACCTCTCCCTGACCTATGTGTGTGGGGGTCGTGGCGTCATTGGACAGTGCTGTGTCTGTTGATGATTGGCTGTTTTCCCTGTAAAGGTCAGGCACATCACAGCAATGGACAAACATAATATGCAACAGGACCAGTCACCGTGGTGTAGTGGTTAACAAAACGGAATACCGACTGGAAGGTTGTGGGTTCGAATCCCCATCAGTCCCTTCAAAAATCATTGTGGGACTTTTCGGCTCTAACCAGCTCCTATCCAGAGCTGGGCCTGCTATGGGCTCAGTGGGAAGACTGGGACCACACAGTCGAGTCTCATCCACTTCACGGATGCGTCATTGAGGATGTTTCTCAAATCTTCTGACCAGCACCGCAAGTCTCTGTATCTCTCGGGCCTGGTTGACACCAGGATATATTGTGATAGTAAGCATAGAGTACAGCCCTGTCACACAGTCTCAATCCTAAATGGAACTCCATAGCATCATGATTACCATCCTCATCGGCATCATCATCATCGCATTGTAAAAAAATGTCCCAGCTTCTGTGCCCATAAAGGTGGCATAGAATATGGGACGGAAAAAAAAAAAGTAACCTCCCTGAGTGCGATGATCTTTATAAAAAAAATATTAAAAAAAAGCATATGCAACAGGATTGCACATCATGTACAGACAGAATATACCACATATTGAATCACCTGATCACATCAAAAATTCTCACTGAAATGGTGTAAAGTCATAAAAAATTAGTAAGATGGTTCAGACTTGTACAGAAATAACAGCCACAGATCTGACTGCATAAAGGATTCCCTGCACTGGATTTCCTGACCAAAGCCTCCGTCTGAACACACAACACTATTTCACAATTTTTATTATCATCATCACAGCGCACAAATCCGAGATACTTTAGTTGGCCACTTTCTGCCGGCTATTAATAGCACGCCCCTTCCCTTCCACTCCCCACACTCTTTTCACCCGTCCCTTTATCACTAGTGCGGGAGCACAAAGACGCGCTAAACTGACGGACTTTGGTCGACCCTGCCTGGCTAAAAATAGCACACGCAGGCGACGCCGGTTCGCAACTAAAAGGTGGCAGAATGGCTGGGAAAATGCAGCCGTGTCATCGGTATTTAAAGCCCAGATGACCACTTAGAGCTATACGACCATCTCAAACAAAATACATACATCTAAACACATCAGCAACTCTGGAAAAATCAAAACCTTGGGAAAAAAAAAGTACATATCGCTGCATTCACGCAGACAATCGGAGGATATGTCCCCAGCATTGGCCATTAAAAAACACAAACCTGAATACATATGCACAAATATAACTTAAGTACATAAAAGCATAATAAAAACTGGCGTATCATATCCAAATCTGCCACTTAACAGTTCACATTTTGTAAGGCCTAATAAAGCAATTAATATGCATATATACACACACACAGCACTTGAACTGTGCCAACATATTTATATGAATATTTCTGTCATCATCATATAACCCGGAAAAGAAAACGAAATAAAATCAATGTTATCATCATATCAATGTGATGTAATATCAACCTATCTGAAGATAAACATATTAGGGTCAAGCAATCAGGGAATATCGATATACATATGTATATATACAAATAAGTGTATGTGTATGTGTGTGTGTGCTTGTGTGCGTGTGCGTGTGTGTGTGAGTGTGTGTGTGTGTTGTGTGTGTGTGTGTGTGTGTGCGTGCGTGCGGCGTGCGTGTGTGTGTGTGTACCCAATTATTGCCATTAATACTATGTGGCTGTGATGCCTGGACATACAAAAGAAATGGACTGATAAAAAAAGAAATGAACACATTTTGAATGAACTCACAGCTAAATGCCAATTGCTGGCAGATATCAACAAAAGAAAAAGAAAATACATCAGCCATGCAACCCATAATACCAACACAACCCTAATGACAACAGTTTTGTGATGAAACGTTAAGGCCAAAAAGAAATAATGGGTAGACCAACCATCCCTATACGAACAGCATCACCAACATCAGCAGTTTAATGGTCTACAAACTTCACCAACATCAGCAGTTTAATGGTCTACAAACTAGCACAGAAAATAACAAGACAGGATCAAATGGAGGAGAGTCGTTGCGGCATCTGCTGCTGCAGCTATCACCAAACTCCATGTTGCTGATGGGTGACCCAATTATCAACCACAACAGACACAAAATATGTGAGGCTTTATAGAAAGCACACAGATGGATGGACAAGCAAAGCAGAAAAGGAGAAATAACAATACATTTATAAGGAAGATGGCAGAAACAAAAAGTGACAGAAAAGAGGAAATTTCAAGCACAGAATTTCCAGGTGGGGATACTATTTAAATATTTGACTCCCTCACCCTATTCCCCAGCTTCCTGGTGGACAGGGTGAAGGAGTCAAAGGGTTATACTGAAACAGCCTCCAGCATCCTCACATGGAGGGAACAGTTTCCCAAAAATGTCAACAAATAACAAAAACCACATAACAATTACATGTACTTACGTGGCGGGTGTTTTTGGAGAGCTGATGTTGGAGGGGGGAGCAGTGTCAGGCCGTGGACTGTGACTGTCTGGCACCAAGTTAAAGTTTGGTTTCCTGGGCACTGTCATGCTGCGGACAGAATACAGTTAAACAGATTATGACTCCTGCACCCTTTCCACCAACTGCAAAAACTTAACTCTTTGACTTCACTATATCCATCAGCTTCCGGCAGGAAACTGGTGGATAAGGTGAAGAAGTCAAAGGATTAAGTTTTTGCTTTTGCGAGCATGGTTGACAATGCGGGATCCTGGTGCACAGGATGCAGGAGTCAAAGGACTAACGTACATGAAAAGGCGTACAGCTACATATTTCTGCGTGCAAAGACATGTAGCTGTGCATAGTAACTACTGTGTTCATCATCCCAACACATTTAGCCCTGAGTCAGTTTGCAGTAACAAGTTTCACAGCACATCTTAACTCTTTGGAGACGTAACAGCGGATATTCCGCTGCAGCTGGCCATACCATTAGAGACGTGACAGCGGACATTCCGCTGCAGCTGGCCAAACCATTAGAGACGTGATAGCGGATATTCCGCTGCGGTTTTTAAAAATAGATGCAAGCCGGTCGCTGGTCTAGGGGAACTAACTACACATATAGGAACACTCTTTGGTATCTTCTGAAGTGTTTGTTACTTCCCTTGCATTGATTTTATCCCGATTAGTTACAGTTTTTGCCTTTATCCAAACCAACCGGAGTGACCGTCCTTGCACCAAAATGGCGACATTTAGGCCTTCTTCTTCTTCTTCTTCAAAGGATCATCATAATCACTTTGCTACTTCACCTGTGTGAAAACAAAGCTGTGTTTGTTCTTTTATATCTTCTGGTCATACCAAGGACTTGTGATAACCTGCATTTCTGGATTACCTGGTCAAGAATGGGTGTTTTACTGACTTTATGTGTTGGATTACTGTCAATCAAAAACTTCTTTCCCAGAGCCAAAACCCTACCCCATTTCACCTTCTAGGAAGGTAAGTAGAATAGATGTATTGTCCTTGTATGTAGCTTCAGCTCAAAGAGCGTAAATTGAATTTTATTTTGATATAAAATATGTTCTTGTTCTGTAAAATCTGTATTTTTGAGAATTTTTTGAAAACCCCCTAAAATCGTGTCTCCAAGGATTGTGGCAGGTCCCGTTGATCGCGTCCACAGTGGTTGTGCAAGGCAACTATATTACGTCTTCAAAGAGTTAACCTCTTGAGTGCCAACGTTTTTTGACAGCCGGTGTTTTCCATGTGCCAGGGAAAAATGTGGCATCACTACCACGTACTATAAAACAACTGTTACTTCCATATTTATGGGAATCTATGCATGAAATTACACAGAATGGTGCATTAGGCATGACTAAATGTATTTTCAGATGATTTATATAGTAATGAAATTACTACATACTTGTAATATTTTGTGGAAATTCCCATAAAAAAACTCATAACAGCTCATGATAGAAACCAAAAATTCAAAGGAAAAAATAGAAGATACGGCCCTCCTGATGAAACCTAAAAGTATTCGGACTGTGGCAGACCACATACTGACAGATCACCGACAGCTGACGAGCTACAAAAAGCTGCAGTGTACTAGTGCACTAAGTGGCTTGACCAGGTCAAGTCGTCCGCTGCTGCCACGCCTCCCACTCCACTCCATCACCCAAGTCCTCCCTTGAGGTTTCTAGTACTACTCACCGAAAGTGTTGTGTTATTCTACAATGTCCTAACCCTGTGTGTTTGAATGGTGTGGTGTTGGCTAGCTGCCAGTATTGCCTGGGGCCACAAACCCGTTGTGTCACAAGGTCGTAAAATCAATACTTTTTGTGTTGGGTCTGTCTGGTGCACATTTCATACCAACAGTGAGTAACTACTACTGTTTTCAACATCTTCTTGTGTCAGAATTGTCTTCTGAATCATCCTACAGATATTTATAAGTTCTTGACACAACTCACATGCTTTCAAAGGTTGAAAACATGCAGCATTACAAGACAATCCTGGTGTCAGCATTTTGCTGAAAACCAGTTTCTCTTTGTGAGGGTTGCATAGGTCAAAAAGTCATGTAAGGGAAGCCAGTTAGTTTTATGAACCCTCTCTGAGACTGACAACATCAGTCAGTGCTTCTCTCCCATTTACATTAGGCTGAAACGTGTGTCAAACTACCTCCGTAAATTTTATGTCTGTATGCACCACAGAAGGCTCCGAGAGCTCCATAAATTTTACGTTGGGGTTAATACCACTCACCAGTATGATTAATGCCAAGCGCTTGCAATAGGAAATACACACGGCAAATGCCATAATCTTATATATATATTATACAAAACATATGTCAGTGAGATCTAAGAGACTTTACCTACCTCCAGGTTACTGTTGTTATTGTTATATAAAGCCCAGCTGACAACGTAGTCATATCAGGGCTATCACACACACACACACACACACACACACACACACACACACACACACACACACACACACTTACACACACACGCATGCATGCGTGCACACACACACACACTTACACACACATGCACGCATGCGTGCACACACACACACACACACACACACACACACACACACACACACACACACACACACACACACACACACACCCTGCCTTTCTGCACAAAATCTAAGGATATGTCCCTCACGTTGACCACTCGATCCAATTTACCACCAGGTGGTTTAAAAACAAACAAACAAAAAATCCCAACTCAAATGACAAAAAAAATACCACTTACCCATCCACATTACGTTTACGTAAAATACTGGGTCTAGGAGAAGCGTTGGATGTGCTGGTGCCGGATCCACCAGGAGTACCAGGGTTCTGTGGCTGTATGGACGATGAAGGCGAAGCTTGCGCTTGGTGAGCGTTTGCCGCGGCGATGAGGCTGGAAGCGACGGTGGCTCTGGACGGCAGGCTGGTGACGGCTGACAGGTTCAAGTTGGGAGTGAGGACTGACACCCCTGTGTTACATGGCAGACACAGAACTCGAAATTACTTTTTTTTTTTTCGTTCTATTTTCTACGCCACATTAATGGCCACAGAAGCCGGGAGTGTTTACAATGCTATAATGATGATAATAATCAAAATGCTTGCAGAACGCTTAACTCATTCAAGCCGCAACATTTCACACCGTGACAACCCCCGAAATCGCAGTATCTTGGGTGATTTTTAAAACAATGTTAAAAATTAACAGCAAATGTCATACACAAAAGGAAAACAGTTTTGGAAACATTGAAGTGTTCACATACAGACATTACTAGCTTCAAAACTGGTAGTCTGTTTATCTTGATAGAAGGGGTGAAGGAAACGGGTGACCATAAAGGGGTAGATATCCTCTTGCCGAGTCCATATATTTACACCATATAATGCTTTTTCCACCAGTGAAACCAATTATCCACAGGAATATTTACACAAGAATGTACAGTTTATGTGCAATAACACAAAAACCACCTCCTATTTACTTGGTGTAATCAAGAATAGTGAATTTGCGTGCAAATCAGCGGGTGCTTCTTGACAGTCCGACGAAAACAAAGAACCGCATATAGCGTCGAAAAACTGCTACAAAAGCAAAAATACAGCTCACAACACAGTCTAAGGGAAGGAACTGTGAAATAAAAGACCCAAGATCACTCTAGTGCATGATTTACTTCCCTTATTCCTTTATTACGGCTACAAAAATAGTTGAAACTCCGACGTACACCTGCGTACGGCACAGGTCCATGCAGTGTGAAAGGTGACGTACGGCCGTGTACGGCACAGTTCGATTGAGTTAATGATACTGCCCCGTGTCCTTTATATGCAGGATAATAAAGGAAAGGTAAACACTTCTTCTTCAAGCATAAAATCTCTGAATATAAATGTCTGTTTGGCAGGGTCTGAAACCCAAAACTGTTATGAAAATCTGTGTACAAGTTTTTTGACACACACACTTACACAGATACACACACTTACACAGATACACACACAATACACAACACACACTTACACAGATACACACACAAAAACACTACACACACACACACTTACAAGATACACACACAAAAACACTACACACACACACTTACACAGATACACACACAAAAACACACAGATACACACACAAAACAACACACACACTTACACAGATACACACACAAAAACACTACACACACACACACTTACACAGATACACACACAAAAACACACACACACACACTTACACAGATACACACACAAAAACACTACACACACACACTTACACAGATACACACACAAAAACACTACACACACACACACTTACACAGATACACACACAAAAACACTACACACACACACTTACACATACACACACAAAAACACTACACACCACACAAAACTACACACACCTTACACAGATAACACAAACACTACCCAAACCACTTTAAAGTATTCAGAAAAAATAAATATTATCTACCACCGACGCAACTAACTAGCGGGATACACCCAAAAACATTAAAGAATCACAACTTACAATCAGAGCATCACCAAACAAAAAATCACTTCTAACAGATACAATCAAAAACGCTATTAATCGCGTACACTTTAGTACAGATACACACAAATAACACACAAAACATGTTGCAGTCAGATACACACACAAAAACACTACACACACACACTTACACAGATACACACACAAAAACACTACACACACACACTTACACAGATACACACACAAAAACACTACACACACACTTACACAGATACACACACAAAAACACTACACACACACACTTACACAATACACCACTAAAACACACACACACACACTACACAGATACACACACCAAAAACACTACACACATCACTTACACAGATACACACACAAACACACACACACACTTACACAGATACACACACAAAAACACTACACACAACACACTTACACAGATACACACACAAAAACACTACACACACACACTTACACAGATACACACACAAAAACACTACACACACACACTTACACAGATACACACACAAAAACACTACACACACACACTTACACAGATACACACACAAAAACACTACACACACACACTTACACAGATACACACACAAAAACACTACACACACACACTTACACAGATACACACACAAAAACACTACACACACACACTTACACAGATACACACACAAAAACACTACACACACACACTTACACAGATACACACACAAAAACACTACACACACACACTTACACAGATACACACACAAAAACATACACACACACACACTTACACAGATACACACACAAAAACACTACACACACACACACTTACACAGATACACACACAAAAACACTACACACACACATTACACAGATACACACACAAAAACACTACACACAACAACATTTATATATACATCAAATACACACACACAACATACACACAGCACGCACGCACACACACAACACATGCACATAAATGCACGCTTTACACACACACACACAAAAAAAACTCTCCAAAACTCCCATCCCTTGTAGATCAAACTGAATCGTTTTTTGTTGTTGTTGTTGTTTTTTTTAAGAGAGCTCACTATGTAACTCTAATCAGTTCCTAAATATTACTGTTTTGTGAGCAGCTGGTTAGAGCGTTACGCCAATAATGCACGAGATGCAGTTCAACACTCAACAGGCAACCTCTTTTATTTTCAATGAATCCCTGTTGATTGAATTCCAAATCTAAACCCCCTCACCTGACGCCATGTTGGCAGCCATATGCAGAGAGGTGGATGATGGGAAGGAGTGAGGGTCTGACTGATTGGCACTGGCAGACGCGGCTGTACTGGCGGCAATCAATGACGCGTGAATTCCTGGCTGACCACCACCGCTCGACAAGGAAATCACTGAAACAGATCATATTGATTATTAAAAAGTTTTTTTATTCCATTTTTTTCAAATTTACCTGTTATTCCTTTTCAGCAAAATACAAAACCAAACATTATTAGCAAAGCAAAATCAACTGCAAAAAAGACTTCAAATTCAACATATTTGCATGACGTCCACATCTTCATCAAAGGATTTACAAATGGGCATAAAATGTCATAAAGAAGAAAACATACAGGTAAAGAACTCATGTTATTATATGTCATAAAGTAATGAGTGATTCATAAACCTCATCTGTAACATGATGTAGTAGCTATTTTTTCTCAGAAAGTGTGCAGATTCGATGTCACTTTCGTGCTGTATTCTTCTCATGGTATTTTGTGCTAAGGTACTAAGGTACCTAATCTAAATAGATATATATACAAACACACACACACAGACACACACACACACACACAAACACACACACACTCCCTCTCTCTCTCTTCTTTCTCTCTCTCTCAAATATGCACATAACACATGTGCATACACATACACCCACAAACACAAGAAAACAAATTACAAATTACTTATAAATTACCACCCTACCACTAAGCAGGCAGCTCAGTAAAACGTCACAAGTATGGCTAAACCATGCATCTAAACATCACCAAATTCAAACAATACTGATGCAAAAAACTAAAACAAAATCCTAATCAACCAACCAACCAACCAACACTATTCCACACATCAACTCACCAGGTCTTCCATCAGTGCTGACACCACTGACCAACGTATTAACCGAAGAAGAAACGGCAGCGGCGGCGGCAGCCATGGTGGCTGTGGCAGAGTTGAGAGGCAGCTGTGCTACGGGGGGTCGCAAGCTTCCATCCACCATCATCTGGGCGCTGAAGAGCATGGTGGATTGGGCAGGGTGTGACAAGGAGGCTGCCAAGTTTGGGGTCTGGCTGGTAACTGAAACAAGACGTTTTGTTTCCATAAATCCCTTCTAAAATTTTGCTTAAAAGTTGAAGTGTTTCACACTGAGAAAAAAGACAAAGCAATGGCAGAGAGAGAGAGAGAGAGAGAAAGTGTGTGTGTGTGTGTGTGTGTGTGTGTGTGTGTGTGTGTGTGTGTGTGTGTGTGTGTGTGTGTGTGTGTGTGTGTGTGTGTGTGTGTGTGTGTGTGTGAGAGAGTTAGTTTCAGTTTCTCAAGATGATGTCTCCGCGCTCAGAACGAATTCTATATGCACTAACGTCACAGGTGCCATGTGTATGGTGATCATGGCACAAGCCTTAAGCCTGCACATAAACCCATGAGCTGGCCAGGTCCCAAGGCCTTATCTAGAGAGAGAGAGAGAGAGAGAGAGAGAGAGAGAGAGAGAGAGAGAGAGAGAGAGAGAATGTGTGTGTGTGTGTGTGTGTGTGTGTGTGTGTGTGTGTGTGTGTGTGTGTGTGTGTGTGTGTGTGTGTGTGTGTGTGTGTGTGCGTGTGTTCTGATATCATTGTGTGCGCGCGTGTGTGCAAAAGTGTGTATGTGTGCGTTTTGATGTGTTTGTGTGTGATTTAACATATGTATGTAGCACTTGCATGTGCGTGTGAAATCTTATTTTGATTTCTTTCTGTGTGCTTTATAATTGTAGCTGGCACTGGGAAGCAATCATACTTCATTCCTCTTTTAGAAATAAAAAGTATTTTGAATCTGAATTTATGTAAAACATCTATGTGTGCATGTATGTAACAGTATGTCTGACTGTGTGTGTTCCCCTTGCAGAATCAACCCCTTTCCTCCATTCTACAAAATAAGCTGAATCAGATCCCTTCCCTTTATCTTAAATAATTGCAAGATGAGACAATGAAGAAAGTTCCCTAGTGCAGCAGGCACATCATGCACATCAAGGAACTTATCAGCAATAAAGAAGTTATTCCTGGCAAAAGTCTATAGACAAATTTACTTCCACAGGTCAAAAAATAATACCTAAACAAACACATAAAACTAACAACAACAAAAACACACAGCCAGAAAAAAAAAGAGGTGATGCTCTCTCCCAGTTTAGTCCTTTGACTCCCCCATCTTATCCACCAACTGCAAAAAGTTAATCCTTTCACTTCCTCACCCTATCCACCAACTGCAAAAAGTTAATCCTTTCACTTCCTCACCCTATCCACCAACTGCAAAAAGTTAATCCTTTCACTTCCTCACCCTATCCACCAACTGCAAAAAGTTAACCCTTTCACTTCCTCACCCTATCCACCAACTGCAAAAAGTTAACCCTTTGACTCCCACACCCTATCCCCCAACTGCAAAAAGTTAACCCTTTGACTCCTGCACCTTATCCATCGACTGCAAATAGTTAACCCTTTGACTTCCGCACCCTATCCACCAACTGTAAAAAGTTAACCCTTTGACTCCCGCACCCTATCCACCAACTGCAAAAAGTTAACCCTTTGATTTCATCACCCTATCCACCAACTGCAAAAAGTTAACCCTTTGACTCCCAGACCCTATCCACCAACTGCAAAAAGTTAACCCTTTGACTCTCACACCTTATCCACCAACAGCAAAAAGTTAATTCTTTGACTCCCGCACCCTATCCACCAACTGCAAAAAGTTAACCCTTTGACTTCATCACCCTATCCACCAACTGCAAAAAGTTAACCCTTTGACTTCATCACCCTATCCACCAACTGCAAAAAGTTAACCCTTTGACTTCCTCACTATCTACCAACTGCAAAAAGTTAACCCTTTGACTTCATCACCCTATCTACCAACTGCAAAAAGTTAACCCTTTGACTTCATCACCCTATCCACCAACTGCAAAAAGTTAACCCTTTGACTTCATCACCCTATCCACCAACTGCAAAAAGTTAACCCTTTGACTCCCTCACCCTATCCACTAACTGCAAAAAGTTAACTCTTTGACTCCCTCACCCTATCCACCAACTGCAAACTTCTTTTTTGATGCATAAATTGTTTTTCAGGTCCGATCGATGCTCGGTGTTGAAGCAAGTTCGTCCGCAATTGTTTACAGTCGCTGAATAGTAGGAGGTCACATTTTCAACCACACGGGCAGAAAAGACCGTAAAATGTCACACATACATAATTAGCATCTGTTTATAGAAGGAATACTGAGGTTTCCGTTGATATCTCATTCGACACTGAAAACATTGGGGTTTTCTGGCTAAAAATAGGAAAAGTCGCCAACCAAATATTCGGTCAGTGGCACTGGAGGCGTATGTTTCTTCTGACCCAATATTCGGTTGGAAGCAGTGAACAGGTTACCCTTTGACTCTTGCACCCTATCCACCAACTGCAAAAAGTTAACCCTTTGACTTCCTCAACCATTCCACCAGCTTCCAGCAGGTTGACAAATGCAGGATGCAAGTGGAGAGGGTGTGGGAATCAAAGGGTTAAACTAAAGCAGCCCAAACTTTACACAGTAAATCAGTGGTGACGACAACAGGTAAAACATGTATGTACCCATCATCATCATCATCAGGTGCCTTGCCACATGGCTTTGGCGATCATGGCCTCCATCTGTCTCTATCTCTTGTTGCCTCAAGCATCTCTTCCACTCTCCATATCTTCAGCCACTCTGCAAGTCCGTCCAATATCTTCTCCCTGGGTCTACCTGGTGCTCTCTTTCCCTCCAGCTTTCCCGTTGTGACCAGGTGCTCCAGTTCCCCTTTCCTCATAAAATGGCCTATAAATGTTGCCTGTCTTTTCCTAATCTTCCTTATGAATGATCTTCTTGTGTCTGCCTCCATCAAGACTGTTTCTATGTACCCATACACAAGTACATTCATAATCAATCAATCAACACACAAAGCAACTCACTTTTGGCCTGGTCAGTTCCCCCTGGCCGCGGCACAAAGAAGGTGTTGGGGGCAGAGGATCGAATGATGGGAGTAGGGTTGGTTGGGGTGGTGTGCACAAGCTGTGGGCGTGCCTGTTGATAGATGATCTGCTGCAGCCACACGTTGCTGTTCTCCTGACCCTGACCCCCTGACCCTACTGCTGCTGCCGTCAGGTTGAAAAGCGTGGGTGCCAGGGCTCTAAGAGTCAGGAAAAAACTTGTGTCATTATACTGTCAGAAAAGCACCACGGCTCTAACTCTAAGAGTCAGGAACAACTCATTGTATTGTCAGAAAAGTGCCAGGGCTCTAACTCTAAGAGTCAGGAACAGCCCAGTCATTGTATTGTCAGAAAAGTGCCACGGCTCTAACTCTAAGAGTCAGGCACAACCCAGATATTGTACTGTCAGAAAAGTGCCACTGCTCTAACTCTAAGAGTCAGGCACAACTCAGATATTGTACTGTCAGAAAAGTGCCACGGCTCTAACTCTAAGAGTCAGGAACAACCCAGTCATTGTATTGTCAGAAAAGTGCCACGGCTCTAACTCTAAGAGTCAGGCACAACCCAGATATTGTACTGTCAGAAAAGTACCACTGCTCTAACTCTAAGAGTCAGGCACAACCCAGATATTGTATTGTCAGAAAAGTGCCACGGCTCTAACTCTAAGAGTCAGGCACAACCCAGATATTGTACTGTCAGAAAAGTGCCATGGCTCTAACTCTAAGAGTCAGGCACAACTCAGTCATTATACTGTCAGAAAAGTGCCACGGCTCTAACTCTAAGAGTCAGGAACAACTCATTGTATTGTCAGAAAAGTGCCACGGCTCTAACTCTAAGAGTCAGGCACAACCCAGATATTGTATTGTCAGAAAAGTGCCACGGCTCTAACTCTAAGAGTCAGGCACAACCCAGATATTGTACTGTCAGAAAAGTGCCACGGCTCTAACTCTAAGAGTCAGGAACAACCCAGTCATTGTATTGTCAGAAAAGTGCCACGGCTCTAACTCTAAGAGTCAGGCACAACCCAGATATTGTACTGTCAGAAAAGTGCCAGGGCTCTAACTCTAAGAGTCAGGCACAACCCAGATATTGTACTGTCAGAAAAGTGCCACGGCTCTAACTCTAAGAGTCAGGAACAACTCAGATATTGTACTGTCAGAAAAGTGCCAGGGCTCTAACTCTAACAGTCAGGAACAACTCAGATATTGTACTGTCAGAAAAGTGCCAGGGCTCTAACTCTAACAGTCAGGAACAACTCAGATATTGTATTGTCAGAAAAGTGTCATGGCTCCAAGAGTCAGGAACAACCCAGTCATTGTATTATCAGAAAAGTGCCAGGGCTCCAAGAGTCAGGAAAAACTCAGTCATTGTATTGTCAGAAAATTGCCATGGCTCCAAGAGTCAGGAACAACCCAGTCATTGTATTATCAGAAAAGTGCCAGGGCTCCAAGAGTCAGGAACAACACAGTCATTGTATTGTCAGAAAAGTGCCACGGCTCTAAGAGTCAGGAACAACACAGTCATTGTACTGTCAGAAAAGTGCCACGGCTCTAAGAGTCAGGAACAACACAGTCATTGTATTGTCAGAAAAGTGCCACGGCTCTAAGAGTCAGGAACAACACAGTCATTGTATTGTCGGAAAAGTACCAGGGCTCTAAGAGTCAGGAACAAAACAGTCATTGTAAAAAATTTGTATTGTCAGAAAAGTGCCAGGACTCTAAGAGACAGGAAAAACTTGAGTCATTGTATTGTCAGAAAAACACAAACATACACAAAACAAATACGTAAATGATGCATTACTAAGTTATGAAACAAACCTGGAATGGTTTTTTTTTTTGTTTTTGTTTTTTTATTTACCTCACTTCACAGGTCACAGAGCCTGTGTCTATTTTTCTAAATGCCACAATGATGCAGGACAAGACCGCTGATATTCATGACACTATATTGTTCCTTTTTGGGTAGAGGTTGCTTGAAAAGAGCTGTATTGACAGTATTCTAAATGTCATGTTATAATTTATCCTGGTGTCAACCTTGTCTGAGAGATACAGACACCTGTGATACTGGTAAGTAAATTTGAGCAACACTGTCAATGGCCCATCTGTGAAGTGGATGAAACTTGATGTGTGGTCCCACCAGTCTTCCAATGAGTCCATGACATGCTCCATTTTAGGTAGGAACTGGTATGGGCTGAAAATTCCATAATGATTTTGCCAGGAACTGATGAGACTTGAACCCACAACTTTGCCTGTCATGCTAACCAATGCACCAAAGCGACTAGTTAGGCACAAATTCTTGGCCAACTGGCCTTTGTCACAACTACAAAAAAAAAAAAAAAAAAAAAAAAAAAAAAAAAATGTTGCAAATACAAAAATAAACCAAACCATAACAGAGACTCCAAAAAAACTCTGTGTGTGTGTGTGTGTGTGTGTGTGTGTGTGTGTGTGTGTGTGTCTGTGTGCGTGTGTGTTTATGTGTGTGTGTCTGTGTGATATACCTATCACATGTAATATGCTTGATAGAACATTTCCACTTATTAACTCACTCGGTACGATGGAACGCTATAGCAGTCGTGATGAAAGGCATGGTTGCGTATGACGGAACGCTATAGCGGTTTCGATATTTAAAAATTTTTCGACGCTCCCCTCTAGATCCTGCACGCCTACCATAGCCACACTGGTCACTGCAAACATGTCAAGGGTCAAAGGGAAAGTTACTTCATGAGATTCCGTAGCCATACACTCGTCGGTAAATGATTGACTTTGGCAACCTACACGAATGGCTAATCTGCATTCGTGTCGAAAATGGCATCGCAGGCGAGTACGAGTTTTCGAACAAAGTAAATCGCGACTGCTGCGTTTTACTGCTGCTGAAGTGATTGAAGTGCTTCAGACTGAAGGATTGGACATCGAGGAGTATGATGAAGATAATGGTGAAAGTGTATCAAGTGATGGAAGCTGCCAGCAAGGAGGAACTGACAGTGACCCAGTTTCAGACGACAGTGAAGTGGAAGAGGGAGGTGGGCGTACACGTCACGAGAGGCGAGCGGTCAGCGGGTCAAGCACAGTGAGTCGCATGTCTGATGGAGGTTTCATTCACTTTCCTATGCATGACTGGCACGAAGATTTTAGTTTTTCTCCCACTTTGCCTCTGTTCTCTGGCCCTTGTGGCCTGCATGTCCCAGTTCAGTGCCACGCCCCCTTTGATTTCTTGAATCAGTTTGTGACAGAACACTTTCTAAATTCCATTGTCATAACAGAAGGCATAAGAGAACTGAGTGGCAAGCAGAATGAGCACTTCTCCTGACCTTCTCACCTTTGACTGTGTGTTCATGGAGCTGATCAGAGTGTGTGACTGTACAGTGATCCTGACCACAAAATTTGGGGTATTTTCAACATGGCACATGACGAAGAAATATTCAAGGAAGAACTTCAATATTTTGGCATGAACTAACCCAGCATGTACATATTCAGATCTGAAAGTTTTATTTTGATCCTTTATGTTTTGTATTTTTTGTGATTTTTTTCCTAACCCTTCAAAACGGGCCGTACCTGGGGAAACGCAAGGGGAAAAACTCTCCCTACCGAGTGAGTTAAGAATGTACAAAGGAAATAAATTGTTAAGCAAAAATGACAGTCACATTTTGTAAGATACAGAACAACGCAATTCAGAAATATCCTATATTCTTTGTCCATTTGTTTTTGTGCGTTCTGCAGTTGGTTTGCTCTGTTTTTTGTTTTTTAATTGATTACACATTATGTTATAATTATCTAAAATGAACAAATAAATAAATGAATAAAGATCACCATGACAATGAAATTACTGACATAAAATGAACATTTGTGAATATTTTTTTTTCTTTCTTTTTTTTAAAGAACAGCAAAATCCCACTGATCCTGACCTTTCACCCTGCTGCTGAGGGGTGAGAGACGTGACGGCCGTTGGAATGGTGGAGGCCAAGGTCACAGTGCTGGTTGCAGTGACAGCCGAGCCTGTCTGAGTACGTGGAGTCTGTGACAACAACAACTGACTCGCCCCGGTCTGTGTTGCCATGGTGCTGAGATTCGCCACGGTCGTGAAATCCGACACCGAGGTCATGGTCTGCATGGCCACAGGTGTGGGGACAGCAGAGGTCAAGGGCAGCTGCTGCCGCTGAGGAGGGACTTTGGCTGAAAATGGGTTCCAGGAGATTTATAATCAAGACACTGACCACTTTGTTATTTTTGTTTAAAGCCCAGTTGAATGTGTAGAGCTATATCAGGCTATAACCGTTTCAAAACATACACAATACTTCAACAGAAAACAAAAGAAAAGAAAATTAAGTACACATCAATGCATTCGCACACATAATCTAAGAGATGCCCCTGGCGTTGACCACTCCGTCCAATTTATCACACAGGAGATTTAAAAGACATACCTGAATACAAATTTTAACTAAGGACACTAAAGCACATATAAAAACAGGCCTTAATTACCAAAAACTGCTTCTGCATATCTCATTTCCTTAGAGCCAAAAATTGACTTCATATATGTACCCAATTTATCAATCCTAAGAAAAGTACAGAAGACTTATAGAAAGTACAGAATGCCCTTATCAAACACATACAGGTGAACAGACCAGCAAGGCAGAAAATGATAGTAAGAAATGACAGAAAGCAAAGGTACAAGGCAGAAAGAAAGAGAGTGGCAGAAAAGATGAAATTTCTAGCACAGAATTTCCAGATGGTGGGGATACTATTTATACCGACAGAGCCCTGCATCCACGGGACATGACCAAAATGTGACCATCAAAATGGCACAATAAGTCTCAGTTTAGGCATTTTTAGGTTTTGGTATCACTATAAAGTTTAGAATCTCAGCTTTCAAATGATACTAAAGTTGAGTTTCAGGCTACAAAAACAAAAAAGTTATGGGCTTTCAAAGATGAGAAGGGTCAAGTCAGCCATTTTGAGAAAAACTGTTGAAGGGAATAGGCCTGAATTGAAACTCCTTAGAGAGACTCCTTAGCAACAAGCATTAATATCAACTAAATCAGCTGAAATTCCACACTTCCCTTGTTTACCATCCAAAACAACAAAAAGAAAAAGAAATTTAAGAAAAGCGTACTTTAATCACCAAAATGTTACGGAACTTGTGAATATTTTGAAAGGAGAAGAAAACATCAAAACACACAAAAAAATTATACTAATCGATTGAATTTGACTTCATTGTGTTAGGACATGGTGTAAAAGTGGTTATAAAGCATGAAAATGCAGAAAACTCAAAATCGACTTATTGTCCCTGTTCAGAGTTTTCAGCCCAATAAATCTCAATCAATAAATCAAATACTTCAACAGCTGATGAATAGGGCAAAGGAGTCAAAGGGTTAAGTTTTTGCAGTTGATGAATAGGGTGCAGGAGTCAACGGGTTAAAAATAAAGGAGGGGGGCGAGGACTGAAAAAGTCTTGTAATGACAGTGTCTAGTGACCCATGTAACTAACCAATAGGTATGGATGTAGAGCCTGGTGCCATAACGGTGGCCGCAGGCATGGAAGCTGACAGAGCCCCAATGCTGACTGCTGGTACAGCAGGACTGACTTGCAGTCCACCTGTAAGCCAAGCTTTTGAATTTTAACAGTGCAATAGTACCTGAACTTATTTTTTGGTACAACTGTACCTACTTGTAATCCATCTGTATAGAGCACCAAAGCCTGTTAATAAGGTCTTTGTACAACTGCAGCTACCTTACAATTCATCTGTATGACACTACTGTAAAGTGTAAGTGCATTTGTGCCAAAACCTTCTTACAATATATTATGGACACTGGTAGAGCTGCTGGACACTGGTATAGCCGCACTTACTTTAGTTCACCTGTACCTATTGTTTCCATGTAACAGAGCAGTTGCACTCAAATCTGCTGGCATTTATAAACATGACCATATAATAAATTCAGTACAATTAATAACCATTCATTCCAAGCCATGTCCACAATGAGAAGCTTATACTAACTATATTTAGAGAGAAGCACTTTATTTGCCAGCTGATAGGGAAAACACTAACAGTGAAACTTCAAACTGCTCAAACTAGTATACAGAAGAACCTCAACTAGAATAGAAACAAAAACAACCCCTCCCCAAAAAAAAAAACAAACAAACAACAAAACAAAATGCACACAATACCGTCCCCAAATTCTGAGAACATATTTCATTTTGACTTAAAAACTACTAATAATGTCCCATCAACTGGATGAAATATGCCAAAGTATCTGAAAATTTAGACCCAACATATAACGCTCATTCATGATGTCAATCATATTACTGTAAAATGATGGATTTGTTGTCAGGTTTGTCTCATTCAAAACTGGACAAAGCAGCAGGGAAGTTTCAGTCTTTTTCTCCTAATTTTTGTATTTGGTGTTTGTTCGTTTGTGATCTTACAACTTACGCCTTGACTTGTCTGGTTATATAAAACATGCATTCTGATTCTATTATCGTGTTTTTCTGGTTTCTATTCAACACGTTAAATATAAAGAAAACTAGACGCTCATTCTGACTTTTTCATGCTTATCTTTTTTCCTTCTGATGAGAAATCATTCCTACACCTTTACCTGGCTTGGACGCGGCCAGTACAGCCTGCTGCTGAAGATGGGACGCCATACCAATACTAGCCAAGGCTCCCGGAGCCGCCTGGGCTCCCACAGGCAGCTTCTGATGAGCCAGGAGCCCTGGCTGCGCCACCTGCATCGCCTTGGGTCCCAGGGGAGTTAACTTCATGGCCTCTGACAAGCCCACGGTCTGGGCCCCAGGGTTGACCACCCCCATGGTTGCTGGCCCAGGGTTGATCCGCTGAGTGAGCGTGATTTGCAAGGGCTGGCCAGTTAGGGAGGCTGCACTACCTGGAGGTCCCTGGACGATCAGGTTGGTCCTGCCAAGAATCACAGACCACATGAAGATTACGTCTCCATGCCACAAAGGCTGGAGATTCTTTTATAATTTAGTTATTTTTTGTTTTGTGTGGAATAAAAAACACAAAAAGCTTGTCAGCAAATAAACATATTTCACACATCAATGTACCAACATGTAATGTGGTAGAAAAATATACAACATATTGAAAGACTTCATGTGGAAGAAACACACGCACACATAAACCTCATTAAAACCATTTCTCAAAACAGACCATGACTTAACGCTACAAATCAAAAACCACATCCCACCTTCTCCACAACATGGGTATGGTCAGTGACAGTAATAGCAAGGACATGAAGAGCAGGACTGGGCAGCGTGTTGGGCGGTGTGCCAGGTCTGATGGCCGATATCACAGGGTTTCGCACCAGGGCAGGCGGCAATCCTGCCATCGACACCGATACTGATGGTACAGATGGTGCTGCCGGTATCTGAACGGCTGGCGAAGCACGCAGTACTGTCGGTACAGAGCTCTTGGGTAACGTGAGCGCTGTCGCCGCAACTGCCCCTGTGGAAGTAACAGTTAGTGAAATAATAGTAATAACGAGATCTATGTTCAAGTGGTTCTCTATGGCCATGCCTGTCACACTGTTAACCTGTCTTCAAGACTGGTTAGTCGACCTGTCCTGACGTACAATTCCCTGCTACTGTACTAGCCAGTAAGGCCAGTCAACCCATCTCTGAACATTCCTCCATGTCTTTCCACACTGAAAAGGTTCAAATATCCACCAATCAAGAACTATTTCCTTCACAAATACACATGAGGGAAGCTCTTCCACTTCCAGTGCCTTTGCACCATTAAGCTGGCCTTGACACTCAATAGTCATGCATAGAAACAAAGCAGAAGCAACAGAAAAGAAATGTGGCCCTTAGATTTGTAATAAAGTAGTTTTACAGAATAATCATCTTCCTTTACAAAAAACATAAATTTGTTTTTTTGTACACTTTCATCCAGAAACATGGTCTCCAGAAGCATTTCTGTGAGTCCTTTTCTCCCACTGGATGAAGCAGCAGGGAAGGTTCAGCCTTTCTCCTAGTTTTTGTATTTGGTGTTTGTTCGTTTGTGATTTACATTTAGGCTTGACAAAGGCCAATTGGCTGATAATTTGCACCTGTCTTGTCTAATTATATTAAATACGCGTTCTGATTCTATTTTCATGTCTTTCTGGTTCTTGTTTTTATTTGTATTAATCAAAATTCCTTCCAGAGAGGCCTACACTACAGGGTGGTTACCTTTGGGCAGTAATGCATTAAACTTATGTCTCTGATCATCTTTGGTGGCTTGTTGAAATTACACTTTGACAGTGAAAGGGTAAAACTTAAAAAGTTATCTTTGGAGGCTGGTTGACACTGGCAGACCGGGAAGTTCACAGTGGGGGAAGCTGTTCCAAAGGGATGCATAGCGTTCTGACAATTCCATAATATGCACTCCTCTCAAATTTGCCCAACTACCTGGTGAACTCTTTGAGCCTGCACAAAATCCTTGCGCTGGCAAGGCCGTGAAATGAGGAGGGGAAGGTGTTGGTGGTGACTTGAGGAAGGGGGGGGGGGGGGCCCAAGGAATGAGACTTACGACATACCGATACCACCAGAATGACTGGATCATGACGATGGACACTGAACAGGTTAGTTTCTATGTTGCTGGCTGGGACTGAAAGTTACACTTGTAAACATCAGAGATATTGATTATAGTAATACAAGTGACGTGTGGACTTTCACTCCCACATCCTATCCACCAGCTGTAAAAAGTTAACCCTTTGACTCCCTCACCCTATCACAGCTTCCTGCAGGAAGCTGGCGGACACCCGAAGGAGTCAAAGGGTTAAGCTTTTGCTTTGCTATCATTGTCAAGTTAACTTAAACTAAGTTAAAGGCCTTCTTCAGTAAGATAAAATCTGTCACACACAAAGGTTTCACACAAAAACAGCTGTCCTCATCGGGAGAAGTACGAACACTGTAACAGATACTAAAGGAATAATGAAGCGATGGGCAGAGTACGGCACTTACCTGTTCAGTTATAACAACACAGTTGACAATGTTGCAGACATACAAGCAGAGAATGTGGAGCCACCGCCCCTTCGACATAAAGTCAAGACAGAGATACAAAAGTGAAAACTATGAAACGGGTTATCCCTAGGGCAAGACTGCATACCAGCAGAGCTGATCAACTTTAAGTTTAAGGCAAATGGTAAAACAGGGATCCAACTCATTCACGCCCCGAGCTGCAAAATACAGAACACATGCAAATGATGTACCCCTTCTTCTGAGTCTATATGATGGAACAGGTTATGAATGAGGGATTCCGACATGGTAGAATATCATTTTATATGGCATAAAAGTGAGAGGCAGAAAAATCTCAAACCTCAGGTTTGCTGACAACATGGCACTCTGTGCAAATGATCATGAAAGGCATCATCAATGATAATGTCCTTAATAACATCAGGGATGAGAAGAACGCTAAAGTTAAACTGAATGTCAAGAAAACCCAATTCTTACACATTGGCCCGGGTCCAGCCAAATCAATCTACATAGGTCAAGAAGAAATACGCTAGTTCAAATATTTAGGATTAATCAAATCCACGATGGAAATTGTTCTGCTGACATCAATGCCAGAACTGGCATGGCAAAGAAATGGATGATAAACCTCAGAAACATCTGTAAAGGAGTCATTCTTTGCTAGTGGTTATTTCACAATATGATCTCAAGAAAAGTTGATTTTGGATCAAGTATTCTTAACGTTAACTCTCAATCTTGTTTGATGCTTTCCAAGGTTGACGAAGAAACAGTGTAAACAATAAAAAGATCGCATGAACTCTATAACATATATAATTTGGGTTAAAACTAGCGAAATTCTGCTCAAAATGGCGGGGGAAAACGGGAACAGCAGCACCAACTTTCTATAAGTAAACGTACATACTTTTTATTTTCTATTTCACTACATTTCTTCCTGACTTTGTTTTTGAAAAGCATCAATAAAGTGGTTGAACAGGAAAAACTCTGTGTGTGTGTTTTGAACTTTTGCAACAATGCACCAGAAGTAAGCGTAACTCGCGCTAACAGCTGCGTCACATGACTCCGTTTCAACATCGATGGCGACAGATGCAAACTAGCAAAGAGTCGCCAAGTCCAACTGTTTACAGCAAAAATTAAAAAACAAACATTTGTAGGATAAAGATCCCACAGTTTTCAGATAAGTGGCCTTTTTTGTTTGTTTGTTTGCTTGTTTTTTTTGTTTTTGTTTTGTTGTTGTTGTTTTTTTACTCACGAGTAACATTAAGTGTCCGTGTCACAAGTGAAACGCAAGTGCTTGGAGAGTACTTGGTTAGGTTGGTAGTGGGTAAGGGGTGTGCTGGTAGGAGGGCCGCTGCGGCGGGGGGTGCCGGGGCCGTCACTACGATGCCTGCCCGTCACTTCTCGTCCCCTCTGATCCAGTCAGCGGGCAGGGATTGTGTAAATGTGAGAAACCCCCTATTCTGTAGCAAAATAATCTGCGTGTTGATTGTGGCCACGCAACACAAGATGAAGACGAAGTTACGATCGATTTTTATCGTCTTTGTTTTCGACAACGCTCCAGTAAGTTCCGATCGCACTTGTACTAAAAATAACACTTGGAAAGCCCACACAAAGTGATGACGCTTCACGCAAAAACTCGAATACAGGAAGAGTGTCATACGAAATTCGTGATGTGTCACACACAACATTCGGATGTACCCGAGTGACGGTCCGCCAGAAATTCTCGACTGCTCTTCATCTTTGAAATCGGAAACGCATGTATTTCTACTGCAGCCGTGATCATTTCAGTTGCTGGTACGTCTTATTCACGTTGTTTATGCATGTGCTTACGTTTGATGATGCAAATTTTACAATATAGGTAGGGAACTGGATTTCCGACGCGATTTTTTGAAACGATGCTTACGAAACTAGTCCGTATCATGTGAAACGCGAGTGGTGGTTATGGTTGTCTTCTCGTTTTTCCTGAGTAGAGAAAGCGATAGAAAGGTTAAGTCTGTTGATAGTTTTATCATAAAATGACTTAATTGAACTTTAACATTCACAAGATATTGTAGATTGCGCAGAATGAGGGAAATTTAGCGACATCGCAACCTACGTTTCATGTGACTACGATTACCGGAAGTTGGCATGTGTTTGTTGATGTCACATGAAACGCAGGATTGTATAGAAAAGGTAGCATGTAACGCGAGTTTGGCTTTTGTAAAATCTGTTTATTTCTTGTGTACTTGTAGCCGCAATTGACAGTCAATTTATTACCATGTCTATTTTGCTACAAATGTGATTTTAGGCTTATAGTTTTAACTGGCTTCTCAAAGGAAAAAAGTGCTGAGTGGCCTACATTTGTAGCTCATGTTACAGGTGACACTGAAGCAAACCACCTGAAGACTGGCCTACATCCCAGCACAAAGTGTTAGAATGGCAGGTATGTAACATGACCAAATTTAGATGCTTATAACTAGACTGTTGTCCCAAAATTTTTTGGTAATAAAGTATGAGTTAAAAGCATGAGTTTAGTAGTCTAAGCATAGTAGAGATTACATATCCTTAATCAGACTGATTTTCTGCTGCCAGTGCACATTTTTTAGCTTCTTGGAGTTGTGATTGTCATGTATCAGGCATGTGTGCGTGCTTGATTGTGATGCATTTATTTTTAAACTGATTGCAGTTATGCACATATCTATTTTTGATAAATATGTATAGATTCTGTATTGTTACAAGATTATTTAATGAATTTTTTTAAAATATGTAATTAATATGTTCTGAATGTTTCCAGAATGTTGGGCTTGTTGAGCAATTTCATTTGAGTGTGTGAGCATCATCATGTGTGCGTACTTTGAATGTGTATGTGTATGTCTGCACACGAGTGCTTTTCAGTTTATTGTATTATAAAGTTTGAGTTCAGGTTTCATCTAAATCAACAGTTGTTAAAACTTTTAATCAGTTTGCTATTTCTGATTCATTCTGTGCATTTAAATAACAAAGTTATGTAAACATGTTTCTTGCGTTTCATTCAAGATGTTTTTTTTTCCTTGATGAGTTATATTTTCAGTGTGTCAGTACAACCTTTATGCTAATCTGACAATAAAGGGTTTATGTGAAAAGAGAGAGAGAGAGAGAGAGAGAGAGAGAGAGAGAGAGAGAGAGAGAGAGAGAGAGAGAGTGCATTCTCAACAGCTCTGAACTGAATTTGAATAACTCCTGAACTGGGGGAAGGGTGAGGAGAAGGAGAATGTATGTGCACGCGCGCACGTGCGTGTGTGTGTGTGTGTGTGTGTGTATGGTTTTATTTTTTCAGTTGCTGTTTTTCATATGTTGTGAAGAGAGATGGAACTAGATTTTGTTTTTAATTAAAGAAGTCAAAGTCTTGAGTTTTATGTTATATTCATATTTTCAGATGAACCACAACCTTCAGGGGCCAACCTCTTGAGAGTTTCATCCAAAATGTTTCAAAGGAAAAATACCCAGCAGTCTGCAGCTGTTACAGCCCCTGGCCCTAGTGGGAATCAACATCAAAATGCAGAAGAAAGTGGAGTATCAAAAGCAGCTTTAAATATGCGGCGTTACAGAGAACGCCTGAAGCAGACTGGAAAGTTTTCAGACTTCAGAGCAAAGGAGACCGTGCACTCACAGAAATCTAGAAAGAACCGGACAGACATTCAAGTACAGCGTGACAGGGAGGCAGCCAAGGTCAGGGTGCGATGCTATCGGGAAAAGTTGAAGGAAAAGGGAATACCCCTCAACAAGAAAAAGATCCTGACAAGAGCAGGTATGTAACATGATCAAATTTAGATGGTTATAACTAGATTGTTGTCCCAAAATTTGTTGGTAATAAAGTATGAGTTAAAAGCATGAGTTTAGTAGTCTAAGCATAGTAGAGATTACATATCCTTAATCAGACTGATTTCCTGCTGCCAGGGCACATTTTTTAGCTTCTTGGAATTGTGATTGTCATGTATCGGGCATGTGTGCGTGTCTGTGTGTGTGCTTGATTGTGATGCATTTATTTTTAAACCGATTGCAGTTATGCACATATCTATTTTTGATAAATATGTATAGATTCTGTATTGTTACAAGATTATTTAATGAATTTTTTTTTAATATGTTATAATATATGTTCTGAATGTTTCCAGAATGTTGGGCTTGTTGAGCAATTTCATTTGAGTGTGTGAGCATGTGTGCGTACTTTGAATGTGTATGTGTATACATGTCTGCACACGAGTGCTTTTCAGCTTATTGTATTACAAAGTTTGAGTTCAGGTTTCATCTAAATCAACAGTTGTTAAAACTTTTAATCAGTTTGCAATTTCTGCTTCATCCTGTGCATTTAAATAACAAAGTTATGTAAACATGTTTCTTGCGTTTCATTCATGATGTGGTTTTTCCCTTGATGAGTTATATTTTCAGTGTGTCAGTACAACCTTTATATTAAATCTGACAATAAAAGGTTTACATGAGAGAGAGAGAGAGAGAGAGAGAGAGGAGAGAGAGAGAGAGAGAGAGAGAGAGAGAGAGAGAGAGGACAGACTGACAGACAGACAGACAGAGACAGAGAGTGCGTTCTCAACAGCTCCGAATTGAATTTGAATAACTCCTGAACTGGGGGAAGGGTGAGGAGAAGGAGAATGTATGTGCGTGCGTGCGTGTGCGTGTGTGTGTGTGTGTGTGTGTGTGTGTGTTGTGTGGTTTTATTTTTTTCAAATGCTGTTTTTCATATGTTGTGATGAGATGGAACTAGATTTTGTTTATAAGGTAGCAGTACTACCTGGCCGGGGTACATTTTTTCTTTTTGGTGTGTGTCACTTAAATATCATCACATCTTTATGATTTTTTGCATGGAACTAGGTAATAGAATGGTCTTTTGATTAAAAGTGATATTTCCTGAAAAAAATCATTAGGACACCCAAAATAAATAATTATTAAATAAATAGGTCCGGCCGAACTTCATAATCATGCTATGAAGTTTTCCAAACACTCCCACTAAACAATATGTCAGATGTGTTACTGTTAGACATGCTGCACATGCACTGTTAACAAGTTTATAAGGAAGCTAAACCAAAGTTATTTTTTCTGACGTATAAAATGTAGTCTTTAGGCCCGTAGTATAATAATCAAATATTTTATTAAAAAAACAACAATTTCTCATTCACATAATTCTTTTCATAGTCAACTTAGAGACAAGGGGTTTGGTTCAGCTTCCTGCAAATCTTATGAAATATAATTAAATGTGCAAACTTTCAAGATGATATCTTTAATAGTTTTTTAGATATCTTTGGAAAACATATATGAAAATTTGAAATTTCACTAACTTTTCAACCGTCAAAAAGCCAAATTTCGTGTCCTATCTTGCAGATGAAGTCCTAGTAGGCAACAGCCTGATAAGGAAATCCCTCTTATTTGTCTGCTGCTCATCTTTGGATTTTCTACTCCTTCTTCTGGCAGTTCTCATTTCATGGGATGCTGATTTGGCCTGCCGTTGAGCATTTATTATGCGCTCAGTGTCGATAAGTTGTGGGCGTGGCACATTTTTCATTTTCTGTTGTCGAACACATGGGGATTTCATTGTGTTGAAGTTTGGCCTGAATCGCTACTCGCGACTGTAGCAGACGATTCTACACATGATTTGTGCACTTTTGGCTGACGTGAAACACTCTGGTTGCCATAAAAGCTTTTTCTGGTATATTTCACCCCCTTTTTCCTGATCAGTAGGCATTTTTCTGTATAACTAGTAATAATCCTTTCAAATTTTATGAAAATCGATTGCAAAATCGCACTCGACGAAGCAATGAGCCAGAAAGAGTTACCGTTCTTGGTTGAAACAACTTAATCACCGGAACAGACTATTTGCAAAATCGCACTCGACGAAGCAATGAGCCAGAAAGAGTTACCGTTCTTGGTTGAAACGACTTAATCACCGGAACAGACTAAAACGGGCCTTTTCTGAGTGAACAAAAGAGGTGTATACAGTGTTGGGTTTGACGAGTCAAAGCGAAAATATGGCTGCTGTTACATCCCCCCCCCCCACATCATTTTTTTCTCAAAACCTATGAAAAATAAACAAAAACTGTTAACTGTATGTTAAATTTCAGACATTTTTCTATGAAAACACATCCATTATGATTCAGAAAGAGAAAAAAAGATTTTTGACCCCCGGCCAGGTGATACTGCTACCTTAATTAAAGAAGTCAAAGTCTTGAGTTTTATGTTATATTCACATTTTCAGATGAACCACAACCTTCAGGGACCAACCTCTTGAGAGTTTCATCCAGAATGTTTCAAAGGAAAAATGCCCAGCAGTCTGCAGCTGTTACAGCCCCTGGCCCTAGTTGGAATCAACATCAAAATGCAGAAGAAAGTGGAGTATCAAAAGCAGCTTTAAGGATGCGGCGTTACAGAGAACGCCTGAAGCAGACTGGAAAGTTTTCAGACTTCAGAGCAAAGGAGACTGTGCACTCACAGGCATATAGAAAGAACCGGACAGACATTCAAGTACAGCGTGATAGGGAGGCAATCAAGGTCAGAGTGCAACGCCATCGGGAAAAGCTGAAGGAAAATGGAATACCCCTCAACAAGAAAAAGATCCTGACAAGAGCAGGTATGTAACATGATCAAATTTAGATGGTTATAACTAGATTGTTGTCCCAAAATTTGTTGGCAGTAAAGTATGAGTTAAAAGCATGAGTTTAGTAGTCTAAGCATAGTAGAGATTACATATTCTTAGATTGATTTCCTGCTGCCGATGCATATTTTTTAGCTTCTTGGAGTTGTGATTATCATGAATCAGGCATTTGCTTGGTTTTGAAGTATTTATTTTTAAACTGATTGCAGTTATGCACATATCTAATTTTGATAAATATGTATATATATTCTGTATTGTTACAAGATTATTTAATGAAAAAAAATGGTTTTTTAATATGTTATGAATGTTTCCAGATTTTTGGGCTTGTTGAGCAATTTCATTTGAGTGTGTGAGCATGCGTGTGTGTTTGAATGTGTATGTGTGTGTCTGCACATAAGTGCTTTTCAGTTTATTGTATTATAAAGTTTCAGTTCAAGTTTCATCTAAATTAACAATTGTTAAAACGTTTTAATTAGTCTGCAATTTCTGATTCATTCTGTGCATTTAAATAACAAAGGTATGTAAACATGTTTCTTGCGTTTCATTCATGATATGTTTTTTTCCTTGATGAGTTATAATTATTTTCAGTGTGTCAGTACAACCTTTACGCTAATCTGACAATAAAGGGTTTATGTGTGTGTGTGTGTGTGCGTGAGAGAGAGGAGAGAGAGAGAGAGAGAGAGAGAGAGAGAGAGCATTCTCAACAGTTCTGAATTGAATTTGATTAACTCCTGAACTGGGGGAAGGTGAGGAGAAGGAGAATGTGTGTGTCACTCTGTGTGTGTGTGTGTGTGTGTGTGTGAGTGAGTGAGTGAGTGAGTGAGTGTGTGTGTGTGTGGTGTGTGTGTGTGTGGTGTGTGTGTGGTGGTGTGGTGTGTGTGGTGTGTGTGTGTGTGTGTGTGTGTGTGTGTGTGTGTGTGTGTGTGTGTGTGTGTGTGTGTGTGTGTGTGTGTATGTGCGTGGTGCGTGCGTGCGTGGGTGGGTGTTTTTATTTTTTTTCAGTTGCTGTTTTTCATATGTTGTGAAGAGAGATGGAACTAGATTTTGTTTTAATTAAAGAAGTCAAAGTCTTGAGTTTTATGTTATATTCACATTTTCAGATGAACCACAACCTTCAGGGACCAACCTCTTGAGAGTTTCATCCAGAATGTTTCAAAAGAAAAATGCCCAGCAGTGTGCAGCTGTTACAGCCCCTGGCCCTAGTGGGAATCAACATCAAAATGCAAAAGAAAGTGGAGTATCAAAATCAGCTTTAAATATGCGGCGTTACAGAGAACGCCTGAAGCAGACTGGAAAGTATTCAGACTACAGAGCAAAGGAGACTGTGCTCTCACAGGCATACAGAAAGAACCGGACAGACATTCAAGTACAGCGTGACAGGGAGGCAGCCAAGGTCAGGGTGCGACGCTATCGGGAAAAGTTGAAGGAAAAGGGAATACCCCTCAACAAGAAAAAGATCCTGACAAGAGTCGGTCAGGAAGCTGTCAGAGACGCTAACTGCCTGCGACAGAGAAAATACAGGGCAAACAGATCTTATCAGAAGAAGGCAGCGACCAACAAAGCTCGACATGCAACAGCAGCTGCAGAACGAGCCGAAAGATCAAGGTGCGGTTCCAAACAGCCTAATTTGCCTGTGACTGGTGCCACATCCCCTGGAATGCAGCAAACACCCTCTGTGAGTGACTTTAGTGGAAAAGGATTTTGCAAACCAGATACCCAAAGGAAAGCGGTGAAGAGAGCACTACAGGGAATGCCTGAATCCCCTACAAAATCTGCAGCTGTTGTAGATGCCTTCAATAGAACGAAAAGCCCAAGAAAAAGGGAGGCACTACAGGATGTGGGAATTTTTCCTCCAGCTGGCAGAAGAAAGCTGCAACTACCAGGGTGAGTCAAAAAAAAAAAAATTAATGCCTTTTTATTTATATCAGACAAAGTTTTTGATAAAATTACCTGAAATGTTGCTCAGTTACAAATAATTATAACTGTTACAGACTGAAATATTTTGTTTGGTATGTTTCCGGTTCATAGACTGGCGAAGAAAGTTCAAAATGGCTGCCCCCTTAGAGCTGCGTCAAAAACAAAGAGCAGGGATTGAATTCCTTGTTGCTGAGGGGGAAACCCCTGTGAACATTCACAGACGATTACATAATGTGTATAAGGAGAATACTTTAGATTATAGCACTGAACAGTAGAGACAAAGAAGGCACAGATTTCCTGGCACTGACCTAGAAAAAAACTGTAAAAGAAGTTCACCTTCAAAAGCATACGATGCCGATTTTTGTGTGTCTTTAAACTCGCATTATCACATAGTCTGGATTGTCACTTATAATATCAGTGGGTGAAGCAGATGGAAAAGCTCCTTTCTTCCCTGTCAGACAAGTGGCTACTGATCATAATGGACTATGGTCAAAACTTCACCTGTACCTACCAAGATGAGTCACACACCTTATGTCGTCATCAAACGAGAAAGGTCCTGTTTCTATGAAAACTGTGTTAGAGAAGAAGAAGGCTGTCTCAACCAGAACTACTGTGGACCATGCACTGAATTCAGTGTGAGGGTGAAGAGGAGACGACCGAATTCAGAAAACCTGGCACCTGCAGATCTGGATCTCCCTGCAGAAAATGAGCTTCTCCTCCCTGTAGACGATGATCCTCACTCCCCTTCATATTATGAGCCTCTTCCCCTTGCAAATGACCTCTCTCCCCTGCAGAAGATGAGCCTCTCTTCACTGCAGAAGATGAGCCTCTCTTCCCTGCAGAAGATGAGCCTCTCTCTCCCCGCAGAAGATGAGCATCTCTTCACTGCAGAAGATGAGCATCTCTTCACTGCAGAAGGTGAACCTGACTGACTCCCCTACAGAAGGTGAGCCTCCCCTGTCTGCTGAAGATGATGACCTAGGAGCACCATTTGACCACTCTGATTTAGCTCAGGAGAAAGAAGAACATGTTTTGAATGAGGATGGGGCCTCTGCTGAAGTTGAACAAGACATCAGCCGAGACCTTTTCAACACCTGTGTAATTGTCAAGTACCCAGACAGGTGTTATCCAGGAGTCATCACCGAGGTGCTGCAGGATGACCTTTTCGAGGTGAATTTTCTATGGCCCCACCACAGAAAGAAGAATGTCTTTGTGTATCCAGAGAGTCCTGACAGGCAGACTGTGTCAAAGGACATGATTGTGAAATTCAAAGTGGATTTGCAACCCTGCACAAACAGTTTCAGGGAATGGTATTTGGAGGGATTTGATCTTTGATTTTTTTTTTTCTGGCAGATTTGTGTTCTCTTTTTCCTTCTCTTTTTCTCATTCATATTAACCCTTTCCCATTTGCAGATTCTGCTCAGAAACTCTTCCTAGTATTCGGAGATTTCCGAAAGTGTGTGAATGAAAAGGTCAGATGCTGACCGATACCTTGTAAATGAGGCGATGTGTGGTACCAAACTCAGTATCATTCTTTCATTGGTTAATCCTGACTTTCGCGGGAAACTTCACTCATGAGGTGTGTGTAGCCCCTAGTGCTTACAGCGTGATGGAAATTCCCCACCAGGCCTAAGTGACAGGCGGCGGGATGCGGCGGGTGTAAATAAAAAGTGGGGTTTCCCGGTCGGCGGGCTGCAGCGGGATAAAATGGGAAAGGGTTAAGCAGATTACTTACATAGTACTAGTACAGTAGTAGTTATATGTATGTCTTTTGAGCAGTATAATGACATATGTTCTTTAACTCATTCAAACCGCAACATTTCGCACCGCAAAAATCCCCCAAATCACAGTATTTGGGAACCAGAATGGCAGAAGAACAAGAAAACCAATGTAAGCGTGTATTCAACAAAACAGGACAAGACAAGCGCAAATTTTCGGCCAACCGGCCTTTGTCAAGCGCGAACGCATGGTCACAAACAGACCACAAACACCAAAGAACGGATAATAAAAGAGGACTAAAAACTTCCCTGCCGCATTCCATTTGGTCCCTTTTTATCCACTGGACGAGGCGGCAGGGAAGTTTTTAGTCTTCTTTTTATTATCCGTTGTTTGGTGTTTGTGGTCTGTTTGTGACCATGTGTTCGCGCTTGACAAAGGCCGGTTGGCCGAAAATTTGCGCTTGTCTTGTCTTGTTTTGCTGAATACGCGCTTACATTGGTTTTCTTGTTCTTCTGGTTCCTCTTTGCTTGGGCGTGGGCAGTCGCACTTGTTTTGGATCTCAATTATCCATAGGAATATTTACACAAGAATGTACAGTTTAAGTACAAAAACACAAACACCACATCCTATTTACTTGGTGTAATCAAGAACAGTGTGGAAGCGCTTGCTCCTTTGTAAATTTGTGTACAAATCGGTGAGTGCCTCTTGACGCCATCTTGACAGTCAAATGAAAACAAAGAACCGCATATATATATATAGCATCGAAAAACTGCAACTAAAGCAAAAATGCAGCTCGCAACACAGTCTAAGGGAAGGAACTGTGAAATAAAAGACCCAAGATCACTCTAGTGCATGATTTACTTTCTTTATTCCTTTATCACGGCCACAAAAAAAACCGTTGAAACTGTGAAAGGTGACGTTAAGCTGTGTATCACTGTATGGCACAGTTAAGACTTGTTATTCTTTGCTTCGTTACTGAGTTCTCCCCTTGATTATACATACTAACATACTATGTATACATGTTCACTTTTGACTTTGTTTTTCATTGACAGTTTGTCAAATGTAAAGCTTATTTGTATCTTTCAGTCTTTAAGCATTATTTGATATGTTTACTTTGGAACTTTTCAGTTTTTCTCCTCTCATGACACCCTTGCGTAACATGTAACACGGGTTAAACTTTGTCTCAAGATCTGCATTATTTCATCCAGATGTGATTCATTGTAAACAAAATGTTTAACAAATGATTTTGAATGTTTACTGCAAACAAAGCTCTTAGAATGCAACATTGTGCGTTTGTTAAATCATTTTTTGACAAATCTGTCACTTGTGATACAGTGTCACACCAGAGATACATGAGCTGCTGTGTCAATAAATAGGCTGGGTAAGAGAAGAAGATAGTTTGAAAATTGGCCGGGGTCCAGGGGCAACGTCCCTGCTGGGGGGTCTGGGGGCAAAAGGCCCCCAGACGCTGATGAATTTCTGTAATTTTGAAGTATTTCCTGATGGCAAATACAATGATTCAGTAATATTTCCTTTGAAAAAAAAATTTTCCCCCTCTGAAACTAGGAGTTAATCCGCTGAAATTAGCGGATCCGATGAGAGTTACCCAGCCTGCAATAAAGTAGATAACAATATATAGATCTGAAAACACAGACTTCTAGCAAAATGTTTTCAAAGTTCTAAAATGAATTTTATTCTTTTGCTTATTACTATTCCTCCTATTCTTTTGCTTATTACTATTCCTCCTGCAGTTACATTTATGTCATAGTATAACACGAGTTACATCTGGCATACTCCTCACTTGTCCATGATTTTGTGGGAAAAAGAAACCCAACTGCTTTTCTCTTTATAAAATATCAATCTGCAGTGATTCAACTTTCTTAGAACCAACTATTTTACTTTAGACAGTATTTGGTTTATTTTGAAAAATGTTCCCCCATTCTTCCTCTCAGTCACCATTAGCAAAGAATGACTCAATTTTAGATAAAACAATACACAAAACTAAAAATACGACCATTATGACATACGGAGCTGAAAGATGGACCCTTAAAACGAAAAGCAAAGAAAATAAAAATGTGGTCCTAAGACTCCTATAGGCAATTCTTGAAGGTGAGCTGGAAAGTGGAAAGACAAGAAACATGACAAGCATTACTGACAAGCTGAAAACCCAGAGAAAACGTGTACAGGTCATCCTTAAAAAGAAATCAACCTTCTCTGGACATGTGTGCAGAAAAAAAAAAAGCATTCTCATGAAAGATGTCATCCAAGGAAAAGTCAAGAGCAAAGCAGGAAAGGGAAGACCACAAATAGATTACATAGGAAATATCAATGAATGGACAAGTCATTACACTACAGTCCAGAGGTCTTCAACCTGGTTGAAGAAAGACAGGTATGGAGGACAGAGACCCACAGAGCAGTGCAGGCAGCCAACATTCCAAGCAGTGATGCTAGAGAATGAGTGAGTAAATTCAGTAATCACTGATGATGATGCAGGATTCTAGTAGACAGGGTGAGAGAGCCAGAGGGCTACACTGCTGACTCTGTGAAACAACTGAACATCACATATAAGAATTAAGATGCATAACTCATACAGTGATACAGCTGTGGCTGAGTTTGAAATTTGGAGTTTGTTCAAGGAAGGCGTCAATGTACTCAGGCAATTTCATGTGCTCCACCCAAATCTGCCTGCAATTGTCCGACAGACTCCTTGATAGGCTTGAGCCTGCACAAGACCCGGTGCACTGGTAAGGTCTTGAAATGGGAAAGAAATGTGACAGGACCTATTGTAAGTATGAAAATACTGACAATCACCAGAGGGACCGACACATTAACCCTTTCACTCCCACAGAGCATGAGCTGCAAAAACTTAACCCTTTCATGCCCTCACCCTATCCACCAGCTTCCTGCCCCACTCTATCTACCAGCTTAGGGTGAGGACAGGGGAGGGAGTGAAAGGGTCAAGTTGTTGCTTTGCTATCAGTATCATGACTGACAATACACTTATACAGGATGCTGGTGGATAGGGTGTGAGAGTCTAAAGGGTTAAGATGGTCTGGAAACGTGTCAGGTTTAAGTTTAACGATGAGTGCTGGATTTGAACTCAAAGACATCAGATCTTAAGTCCACGATACTATCATCAGAGGCAGCCAGCCTGCAAATAACTTTATAACTATATTATAAGCATGAAGACCACTGAACTCCATACAACTGACTTGGTGAATTTGTGACTATAATTACTGAACACAAGTTTGAGGAAAGAGAAAGAGAGAGAGAGAGACGAGAGAAGAGAAGAGAAGAGAAGAGAAGAGAAGAGAAGAGAAGAGAAGAGAAGAGAAGAGAGAGAGAGAGAGAGAGAGAGAGAGAGAGAGAGAGAGAGAGAGAGAGAGAGAGAGAACAATAAAATGACTAAGATTTAGAGTGACAATGCTAACTTTAGTAAATTATATTACTAATATTATAATACCATACAGAATAATACAAAATAATACATCTCTAGAATGACCTATTATAAATACTGTTCCACTTTTATACTATTATACTGTTTTCTTTTTATATAAATCTATGTGCTTGATTTGGTGTGTGTGTGTGTGTGTGTGTGTGTGTGTGTGTGTGTGTGTGTGTGTGTGTGTGTGTGTGTGTGTGTGTGTGTGTGTGTGTGTGTGGTGGTGACTGGTTTAATGTCGATTCACTTTAGTGATTTTAGACAAAAAATAAATACATATTATATTTATATGAAATAATAATAATAATAAGAAGAATAGTAATAAATAATAACAATAATAAAAAAAAAAAAAAATGAACGAATAAATAGGCCTATGCAAAGAAAAAAAGCGATGCAGGGAAGCCAGAAGGGGAGTAGAAACAGGAAGGGCAAATGCAGTTGTTTATGTGTAGTCAGTCTTGTGTGTGTGTGTGCATGTGCACATGTGTGTGTTTGCACGTGCATCTTCAAATGCAAATGTCTGCATATTTGAGTGTTACAGCACATGTGCATACATACAGTGCATACACACATGCACATCTGTGTGCATGCGCACGCATGCACGACTGTGAGTATGCGCCTTGCTGCCTTCAAGCACCACAGAGACAAAAATGAAAGAATAATCACAAAAATTTGAAACGATATGAAATGATAAAACTGACACCTTACCTCTAGGCAGATGAGTGGGGTGCTGCTGAGACATAATGGCTTCTCAGCGATGGCTGTATATAAACACACTGTAAAAAGGACACTACATAAGCACCCTACTCACACACAGCTGTCCACAATTTATGCCACGGTTCAAAAATCTGTTGGGTCCAAGGACAATGAACACGAGACAGATGACTCTTCATATGGTGCTTTTCTTTTATCCAACTTCACCAGCAAATCTTTGCAACAATTCTTGACAGTGGAATGAAAACCTTCACCTGCGGCAAAGTTTACCAAGGGTGCCTTGTCATGTTAAATGTTTCAACTGTAAGTCCAATGTCCAATAGCAGATACACTGTCTCTGAAACATAATGAAAAAAGAATACTGATATGCTATTAGTATCAAAACTGTATAAAATGTTATTATTGGGATCATGAAAATCACTGAGTCACAGACACACACACACACACACATACTCAAACACACACGCTCACGCACGCACGCGCGCATACACACACAACACACACACACATAAAAGTGACATATGCAGGCTGCACGTACACACATACACACACGTTGTTGTAAACACCTAGATTATTTCTTGTCTTATTGTGACTAGTATTCATTCGAACAGTATTACAGATCTACAACTCCAAAAGCCATAGCAGTAATTTTACTTGTGCTGAGCTTAGAATGAGATCAGAATTATAAAGATCAAGGCCTACATCTAAAATTGTAAATAGTTAATGCCCACTGAATGACGCACCTCAAAGTCAAAGAAAGGCACGATGAACTTAAGTGGAAACAGACTGACAACACGATGAACACCACAATTTTGATGGTCATCGTGATCTCACTTGATCAACATTAATTTGCTCATGTGCAAGAGCCTGAATAGGCCCTACCTCTCAGAGTTATGAATACAAATATACAGTGATTTGTCACAGGTCGTGCACACGACCCTGGTGAGCTGCCATAACGAAATCGACACGATGGTCATCATCAGAAGTTGTCAACAATTTCTCTCTCTATGCATCCAATCTAAAATCAGTTAAATAGTTCGTTTCTGGTGTGAACTTGTTTGTCTGAAACCGGGAAACCTATCGACACTGTTCCGTGACACTCCTACTCCCAACCTTGTGGGCGTTCGAGTATAGTCTATAGTACATGTATAGTATAATTATAAGTACAAGTTTATAAATCAAGCTCACGTAATAGAAACTCGAACTTCCAGTTTCGATGAGGACAACCGAAAACTCACTGACCGTGTCACTCAGGCCACATGGGAGTAAAGCTAGCAACATTTTTCATCCAGAAACGGATTCGTCTGAGAAATTCTGTGCCGTTTTGTTGTGTACTGGATCCCGAAACAGTAAAACATGAAAACAGATGAAGTCGATTCACTGGCAATTCGTCCTCCAGTGATTTTTCATAAACTGATCAACTGTTCCGAGTTCAGTCTAGGGCAACAAATCAATCGAATACACAACATTCATTCTATTCTAGTTCCTACAGTTTTCGTCGATCTGCACATCAACTGTAAATTCTCAACAATCCAAACACTACTTGAAACCCATACCTCTTCTACCTTTAAAAATCGCAGCAGAAAACGTCGAGATTATAACCTGAAAATACTCTCTGACTGGCTTGACGTTTCCTATTTCGCTCGTAAAGACGATGTGTTGGTACTTCCGTTAACCTAGATGGTATAGATTTGATTGGCTAAGATAAACGCTGTCACTTTCTTTTTGAAAATCAACTGAATGCAACTAATATTGTAATTTTCAAGTACTCCTCTTCATTAACATGTACATGTTTTGACAAAAGAAATCCGTTATTTTAGTTGTCTTTGAAAATTTGGTAATGATTTTAAATACTCTTTTACGGCTTATTTTCGTCTCGCGGTGTGTTTTTGGAAGTAAACCGACCTTTCCGGCTTTTATTCAAAGCCTGTGCCAAATATTCTGCAACTGACATGATATGATATTAAACATGATCAGTATTTAATCGTCATCACGGACACCCAACCATCCAAAATGGCCATTCACCTGGGTTTGGTTTTGTGGGGTCCACAAATGGCAACTTATCAAAGACAAAGTTTATAGGCAGTATTTTTCTTTCGAGGAATCTGTCGTCTGCTATACTTATTTATGCTCGAGAGGACTATTTTTTCCTTGGATTATGGTCTCCACATTAGACACAGTCTGTACGTAAATCGTTATAAATCTCGTTACTCAATCAATAATTTGTCTCTGAGCAATGGCTGTTTCAGTACTGTTCATTTTTAGTTTCCTTGGTTTCTTCCCCATCACCAGTTGTCATATCGGATGTCCCCACCCCTCTCCGAATTTGGCGGAGTACCATTCTTGTGAAAGTGTACAAACTTGGTCGTCATGTGACCTGAGCACATGGCACTACAGCTGTTACATTATGATCAAGGGGAAATAATAAATTACAGTCACGTAGGCGTAGCAGATGGTATACCGCACAGTCGAGAGTGAATTTAATTAAGATTCAACTTAAACATGCACACAAAACAATCAGAAATGTTTCAAAAATCAGTTTAGACGCATGTATTGACTTTTTTTTTTCAATTTCTTATTTGTTTATTTATCCAAATGCTCCTTTATTTTATATTTATCTATTTGAAAAAAAAAAAAAACGAACCCCATTTTCTTATTACCTTATTTACTTACTTATTTCTTACTGTGCACAACAGCCAAACACCTTGTTGTAGAGGGGTCAAATTTTCGACTTTAACGTCTTTCTCAAGTAATATCAGAATGTCGACTAACAACAACAAAGCTATCATTTACTTACTTACTTACTTACTTACTTACTTACTTACTTACTTACTTACTTACTTATTTACACATTTACTTATCTATCTATTTCCTCTTTTCTTTCCTCGGACGTGAATGACAGACTGGTGGGGCTATGATAAAGGAAATATTGTCTTAATAATAATAATAATAATAATAATAATATATTTTATTGATATAGCGCAAAATCTTGATAAAATCAAATCTAAGCGCTGAGCGTATACATGCATACATACCTACATACATATGAGCGTATACATGCATACATACATGCTTACATACTTACATACATAAATCTAAGCTGAGCGTATACATGCATACATACATAAATCTAAGCGTATACATACATACATACATACATACATACATACATACGTACGCACATGCATACATAATAATTACAATATTTATATAGCGCAAATCTCGACAAAATCAAATCCAAGCGCCGAAAAGACACACACGCACACACGTACGCACGCACACACACGCACACACACACACACACACACACACACACACACACACACACACACACACACACACACACACACACACACATGCATGGCCACAAATGGGGAGAAAAGAATAAAAGCAATAAAAGCAAGAATAAAACCAATGGAAAACCACAGAGAGCACATCATATACAATTATATATTAAAACAAAGTGATTCCCCTCCGAGCGGAGACAGGCTGCAGAGGGGGGTTGAGTGAGGTTAGGATTTTATGCAGAGGAGAAAAGGTGAGTTTTGAGAGCGGACTTGAAGGAGGCAAAAGTAGGTTGCTGACGGACTGAGAGAGGAAGTTTGTTCCAGGAGAGTGGACCAGAAACAGAGAAGGCTCGTGGACCATAGGTATTGAGCTTAGTGCGTGGAAAGCGAAAAGTCAGAGGATCGGAGGCAGAGCGGAGGGTACGTGAGGGAAGATAGATCTCAAGTAGGCTTGACAGGTAATCGGGGGCTGCGTTATTGAGGCTTTTGTAGCACATGGTGTCTAGTTTGTACTGTATGCGCTTTGATACAGGGAGCCAGTGAAGTTGTGCCAGGAGAGGAGATATGTGGTCAGCTTTTTTCTTTTTGAGTACAAGGCGTACAGCATTGTTTTGAATGCGCTGTAGGATGTGAATGGTGGAGGCAGGAAGACCAGACAGGAGTGAATTGCAATAGTCAATGCGAGACATTATGAAGGAGAGAACGAGTTTTGCAGTTGTTTCGACAGAGAGATACTTCCTGATCAGGCTTATACGATGGAGATGATAGTAGCAAGATCTGGCAGTTTGAGAAACAAAGTTGTTCATGGAGAGGGTAGAGTCAATGCAGACACCAAGGTTTTTAGCTGAATCAGAAATTGGGACTGATGTGTTACATAATGGGAGAGAAAGAGGAGGCAGCTGGGAAAGTTTCTGACGGGTGCCAATGAGGATAGCTTCTGTTTTGTCGTCATTAAGCTGAAGTCTATTGTGTGTCATCCAGTTCTTAATGTCCGAGTAACACTCAGTGGTGCGAGTCAACAGGCGCTGTATATTATCAGGTGAGTCACTATCTTGAAGTTGGGTGTCATCAGCATAGAAGTGGTGTTTTATAGAGTGGGAGTTGATGATGGTGGACAGGGGGGAGGTATAAAGAGTGAAAAGAACAGGGCCAAGGACAGATCCTTGTGGAACACCACAGGTCAGGTATGCAGGTTGAGAGTAAGTGCCATTGATGAGAACAGTTTGTTTTCTGTTTGATAAATACGAAGTGAAAAAGGAGAGAGCAATGTCAGAGATGCCAAAAGTATGATGAAGTCTAGAAAGGAGAATACCATGGTCAATGGTATCGAAGGCTGCAGACAGATCAAGGAGTGTGAGGAGAGAGACTTTGCCAGTATCAGTTGCAAGGAGGAGATTGTTGAGAATGTGTAGTAGGGCAGTTTCAGTGCTATGGCACTGGCGGTAGGCTGACTGGAAAGGATTGAGGAGATTGTTGGCAGACAGGTGAGAGTTCAGCTGGTTGAGGACGACCTTTTCAAGGAGTTTTGACAAGAAAGAGAGATTAGAGATAGGCCTGTAATTTTTCAGTTCATTTGGGTCTAAATTGTGTTTCTTGAGGAGAGGGTGAACAATAGCAGACTTGAAAGAATCTGGGACAGTTCCAGTTCTAAAAGAAGTGTTGATGATGTCAGTGATGAATGGGAGGAGAGTAGGGAGACAATCAGAGTAGAGAGAACCTGGAAGAGGATCCAGTTCGCAGGTTTTGAACGACATGGATCTGATTGTGTTGAAAATTTCTTCTTGTGAGACTGGGGTAAAAGTAGTGAGAGGTGTGCCAGAGAAGGAAGGGTCAGGTGGGCATGGTTGACAGGGTGTCCTGTCAAGCCTGTCACGAAGAGTTTGTATTTTGGTGGTGAAATACTTAGAGAATACAGATGGGAGTTCTTCATTTGTATGTTTTGTTGGGAGAGGTAAGTCTTTTCGTGTGCCAAGGAGATGATTCATGGTTGTAAAGAGTTCTTTTGAAGAAGAGGCATTCAGGATTTTGGTTTGGAAATAGCTTGTTTTTGCAGATGCAATGAGGGTGGATACTTTTGTTTTAGAGGCTTGGAAAAGTTGTCTCTTCACCTAGTTGGTAGACAGCTGAGGCTTTGTGCATTGACTGGGAGGAGGGGTAGGGGGGCTTTCTGTCATGTGAGACCAGTTTATGCAGAGTAGGTAGTTGTGTTGTGATTCAGACCTGTAATTGTTTATGTATTCACTTTACATATATGTTCCTTATAAGCACCAGGTAGACCCAGGGAGAGAATGCTGGACGGACTTGCAGAGTGGCTGGGGATGAAGAGGGTGGGGGAGATGCTGGGGGCAACGAGAGATAGAGATGGTTGGAAGTCCATGGTCGCCAACGCCAAGCGGCAGGGCACCTGGTGATGATGATGATGATGATGATATATGTTCCCTTTTTTAAGATAAGATTCACAGATGCACATGTCATTTACATGTAACCAAGACTATTCCAATGATACAATACAAGATATAGACTAAAGTAAAACATAGTCTAGGTAGGAACTCAGGACCTGGCCAGCCCACAGGTTTATGTGCAGGCTTAAGGCTTGTGCCATGATCACCATACACATGGCACCTGTGACGTTGGTGCATATTGAATTCATTCCGAGTGCAGAGATGTCGTCTTGAGAAAGTGAAACTGAAACTGTCTTTTTTGTGTGTACTTGACAAAGGCCACTTGACCAAAAATTCCTGTTGTCTTCTTTCCTGTATTATGGAACACCAGCGCACATGTATTTTCGTGCGTTTCTGGTTTCTAATTGTTTGAGTAGGACTAGGAAACAAACGAGACAGTCTTGATGGAGGTATACACAAGTAGATCACTCATAAGGAAGATTAGGAAAAGACAGGCAACATTTATAGGCCATTTTATGAGGAAGGGGGATTTGGAGCACCTGGTCACAACGGGAAAGCTGGAGGGAAAGAGAGCACCAGGTAGATCCAGGGAGAGAATGCTGGATGGACTTGCAGAGTGGCTGGGGACGAGGAGGGTGGGGGGGATGCTAGGGGCAACGAGAGATAGAGATGGATGGAAGTCCATGGTCGCCAACGCCATGCGGCAAGGCACCTGATGATGATGATGATGAATTGTTTGACTGCTGGTATCACTTTAATTTCGATTTCCATTTCCTCGTCACTATTTTCAGTTAGCGTCCCTGGATTGTACTTGCCTTAACGCCATTTTTGATAATGACGCACACCTATAAACTGTGTCCTTATTTTTTGTTTGTTTGTTTGTTTTTGAACTATCTGTGTCAGAACGTCCTTTATCAAATTCAGTTTTACTGTAAACGTGCTGTTATTCAACGCTAAACATGGCAGTGATGCTTGGAATGATCGTAACCAATGTGACATCATCACAAATGACGTCACAATATCTTAATTACTTTCATAATTACGGGGGTGAGGTTTGTGCAAAAAAATCAGTGTGTTGCTACAATTACTTTTTAAGTTGGTAGAACATTTTTTTCCCCATTTATTGGATGATCGTCGTACTTCTGACTCTTGTATTTGAAATGTTTTGGATAGATTTGGACATTCTCATTATTTTTGTATACAGATATACGCGCAGGCACAATAAATATATAAATGAATAAATATAGAATCAAATTGGTGAAACGAAAGCAAGAAGATAGTACCAGGAATTCCTTTCTGTCTTTCTTTTCTTTCTTTCCTTTTTTGTTTTGTTTTGTTTTATTTATTATTATTATTATTATTATTATTATTATTTCGTCCTGGTGTGGTCATATTCAGGTTTCTTTCTAATGAACAAAATTCATGTATTTTAATTGCCATTCGGGAGTTGGGATAGTGGTGGGCAGAAGTAGGGATAGGTGAAGAAGTACTGTTTAGGAATATACGGCAGAAATTTAAAAGAGAATGGTGTATTCCTCTCTGTACGGAAGAAGACTGTCAACGACAAGAAAAAGAGATTCTGTCTATATAATGAGATTTTTTAAAACTTACTTCCCTTTAAGCATTGAAAGCGAGGCTTGAAATGTCGTCACGAAGCGTTGTATGCTTTTTGTTCCAAGTGTTCGGCTTGAGTTGATAGGGATATTAGATAGCCTAAATGTGTTAGTCCTGTGATCACAATCGTTTGTCAGTGATGGAAGGAATAAAGCTTTCGTTTCCTTTGTCTGTTTGCGAAGACATTATCAAAGAACCGAAGTGTCAACTGTGGCATGTGTACAGAGCCTCGGTTTGGTCTGGCGAGAAAAATGAGAAGAAAACAATGGGATCGCTTTCTGCACGTGTTGTTCCTTCCAAAGCGGAAAGTATGATCGATTTTGTTTTGACGTTTCCACGCAACGCCATCACATTCCCCGATGATGAACGGGAACTTCAATGTCGAATAGAAGACCTGCAAAACTTGGGCATCTCTGAGTCTGAGTCTGTCAGCGACCCGTCACTTTTGATAAACGCGAAGACAGTTGGAGAAGTTGGCACATCAGTTTCAGCCAGCTGTGACAACGCAGCACACCAAACACCAAGTCGTGAGTCAAATTCCAAAGTTTCAGCAAGCCAGGTTCAACATGAAGATAAGGAAGAGCCAAAACCTGCCAGTCGACCAAGTCGTCATCGAGAAAAACCAGCAAAATACAAAGATTTTGTTGATTCCTCAAATTCACAGAACCAGACAGAAACTTTTAAAGAGAAAGACCAAAAGCACAAGGAGAAGGAGAGACTTGATCCCCCAAATCCACAGAACCAGTCAGACACTTGTAAAGAGAAGGACCAAAAGGTGAATGAGAAGGCAACAACAGAAAATGTTGCTGTTGCTGGGACAAATGTTGTGGATTCTGAGTCACAGACTTCCATGACTAAGAGTAAGATATCAAACACTAATAATTCTGATCATGGATACAGCTTGCTTCAGGATGGCAGCCAGTTGCCCACAGGTCAGACACCTGAAACAGATGCTTTCTCACAACAGACATCAACAAAGGAAAAGAAGAGAAAAAAAGAAATATGATGAACTGATCAGAAAACTGCAAGAGACTCCAGATATCAACAAACTCATAGATGACATACCCAAGGTTGCTCCTAAAAATGCTGCTCAAAACAGTATACTGTCCACTGTGTGGCTTTCACAACAGAAGTTCACAAGTGGAAACTCTGAGGACGTTCCATCTGAAAGCTCTGTGCCACAGAACTTGAAGTCAGATAACTCTCAGACACAAAACTCCAAGACAGAGATGCTTGTATGTACAGATGTGCCACAAAATACTCACAGCTCTTCTTTTGATAACAAAGAAACTGCTCTAAACAGTAGCAAAAAAGAAAATAAAACAAACGAGGCAATGTCTGATGATAGAAAATTTGTGCGAAAATATGACAGACTGATCAAAAACCTTGAGCTGGCCTCAGAAAAGAGTGGGTTAGAGATGCTTTCTCTCATCTCTGGCTACAGACTGGCCCATAGTAAGAGTGAGCGAAGTGAGGCCAACAAAGTGGCTTTAATGGGCAGCTCTTCCAAAACTGGTGTCTCCCTCAGTACTAACAGCGGTCAGAAACAAAATCAGAAGAAAAACAGTAACTCTGCTTCTAGCTCCCCACTTAACCTTGACAAAGACAAAGTCAAGCCTGTCAAAGCAAGAACCAACACAGCCAACAACAGCAAGCATCAGGCACCCAAACCCATACGGACCATAAAGTTACAACCGGCACCTCCGCGACTTTCATCACAGTTGAAATCTTTTCCACGCAAGTTTCCTAGCTGCTTGACTCGAGACGTGATGGATGTTTCACTGTCCAAAACACAGGCGTCAAATTCTAGAAAGAGACCGTTGGACAGTTCAGAAAAAGGAGTCAGTGAAAAGGAGAGTAAAAGCAGGAGGAAAGAGTCAGCTGAGAAGTTGACCTCTGGGGTCAGTATTACCACTGCCCAACAGTCAACTGTCAAGATGGCACAGGAGACTGAATCTGCAGAAAAATCAGTGTGAGCATACAGTTTTAAGTTTTCTTTATTTCTTTACAGAGGATGGCATCAGTGAGCTTGCCATTCTTAAATGTTAATCATTTTACTCTTTCATCCTGTCCACCATTTTCCTGCATTATTGCTCAGGCATAATAGCAGGACAACAACTTAGCCTTTTCACCCCCCCCCCCCCCCTATTTTTTCCAGTTGTAGTTTCCTGTAGGAAGCTGGGTGACAGACTAATTCAAGGGAGTGGAAAGTTTAAGTTTTTTTTTTTCCATTGGGTGGATAAAAGGTAAGAGAGTCAAAGGGTTGTCACTTGATTGAATATGATATCTTAATTGTACTTTAGTTTATCATCTTTCCAACATGACACTGAAAGAATTTTGAGGAGGTGTATCTTTTAGCATAAATCTAAACTGTTTTCAGTATTCAGTCTACACATGACATAATTTTGATTTTCTTTTTAAATTGAACTTCTTAATAATAAGTTTATGGAAATAATTAGAAAAAGGTAATTGAAGTTACTGTGTATATATCCTCAGCAGAGTTTAGTGCAATTTATATTCGAATTCGTTAATGTTTGATAAGGCTAGAGTTGGCAGATTGATCAATATCAATAGACCCCCCCCACACACACACACACACACACACCATGGGGATGCCGGGGGCTCTTTCAGTATAGCATCCCCACCTTTTGGAAATTTTTACTGGAAATTACCTCTTCTCTCTCTCTGTTTCTGCCTTGCTCCTTTGTTTTCTGTCATTTCTTCCTATCATTTTCTGCTTTCTGTCATTTCTTCCTATCATTTTCTGCCTCGCTGGTTCATTCATCTGTTTGTGTTCAATAAAGTCTTACATACTTTCTCTTAGGATTGATAATTGGGTGCATTTTTTTGCGCTAGGGAAATGACATATGCGGAAGCAATTTTAGGTAACTTGGGCCCATTTTGTGTATTTAGAGTCCTTAGTTATGTTTGAATTTGTGTTCAGGTTTGTTTTTAAATTGCCTGTGTGATAAATTGGAAAAGATTATGGCCCTGATATGTCTCTACACAGTCAGCTGGGCTTTAAACAAAAATAACAACAACAATAAAATCAATTGCTGCTTTAACATCATATTATTGATTGTTCCATAAGCAACAATTTTAAAAAGGAAGTTTGATCATCATTGTCCTTGTACACACAGGAACAGACAGGCAACATCCCAGACCCAGAGCATAGTTGTAACATCAGCTACACCTGTGAGTGTGGCTACCTTGCACTATGACAGCACATTGTCTGCTCCATTGATCACCACAACCACAACATCCACCACTGCAGCTGCTGCTGTTGGTCTGAGTGGGCAGCCACCACTACAGAGACAGCTTTCTGCTGGTTTCTTCGTGCCAGTGGCTCCTTCTGCTGTCAATCAGACTAACCAGGTGAGATCAGTGTAGTCACGGTTTTATAGTAAGACAGCTCAGCACTTTTGTTTAGTCATATTTATCATGTAAATGACTCGTTCTCCAGAATTGGTACCCCAAAGGGGTAGTGAACATTTTCCTCTATTACAGCTTAGAAATTAACTCCCAGGTAGCATAAAGGCTACTAATGTACTAAGTTAACAATGGAGAAGCTGTGGTAGCAGCGATGGCATCACAATAATTTTCATTTTTAAGAAAAGTGCACTTTAAGTGCGAAAAGCAAACAAATATGGCCGCTGAAAAGTTGCAGCTGAACATGTAGGTATGTCACAATCGGCGATTACGCGTGCGCGAAAAATTGAGCGGAAGACAGTGACTGGTGTGGCGGCACACGCGAGAGGGTAGGCAAACAATCGCTCTTTGTTTCGTTAATGTATTCATTGTGTCCGATAATTACCGACCTGAGTACCGAAGTCCCTACTTTTCCCGTGATGACCTGGTCATTTTCACGGGCTTCTTCTCAATTGCTGACGGGCTTGTGATGTTATATTTGGAGAGCTTGTCTTGTCATGAATCAGTTTCAATTCTGTACTATTATTACCATCTGGCACAACATACCCATTTCACTCCTGCCTGTCTGATGTAGAACTGATGCATCAGCCACAGCAAAACCAGACAGGACATATACAAAATCAAATACTGTTCTGTCTTCCTATTCTCCTTTGCTACATTACAAGGTCTGGTGTCCACATGCTTCAGCTATGCTTGGTAACATTTAAGTAACTCCTGGCTGCACTGCCATAAAAACAGTCCATATATGCACACCACAGCATTTTACATGGTTTAGTTCATAAACCATACATTCCATGGCAGATTTTTTTCTGAATTGCTCAATTAGTGTTTTTGTTTTGTAAAGAAATACCAAGAGATTTTGTTATCTCATAGTGTGTGTGTGTGTGTGTGTGTGTGTGTGTGTGTGTGTGTGTGTGTGTGTGTGTGTGTGTGTGTGTGTGTGTGTGTGTGTGTGTGTGTGTGTGTGTACTGACAATGCATACTTTCATGTACATTATTTAATGTGAATCTTAATGCTGAAAAAGTAAAGTTGAGAAGAATATATAGGGGTCGTATTTGCCATCTTGGTGTTGTATTTTGCTTCATAGGATAACAAGTGAACAAATGACAGGTCGGCCTATGTAGTGTTATGTTGGTGTTACTGATGGGGATGTCAAGGGCTGTTTCAGTATATCTCCTTCTTCTGGAAAACCCGTGGTAGAAATTTCCTTTCCTGTCATTCTCTTTTTCTTTGCCTTGATTTTGTCCTTTGTCATATCTTCCTTTTTCATTTTCTGTCTTGCTGATCCATTCACCTCTGGTAAGTTTTCCATAAAGCCTCTTTGAATTGATAATTGGTACCCACATAATTAATGAATTGTATTTTTTAGCTGTAAGTAAATGTGAACTGCTTAGTGGCAATATCAGATAATATTAGCCAGTTGTTACACACATGAATGCTTTCGTGTATTTATGTGCTAATGCCCCCCCAATCGTTCTGGTGATGATCTGGGTGGGGTTGCCAATGCCAAGGGTATATTATTTGATTATTTGTGTGAATGCCCTGATATGTGTACTTACTACTTAATTTTCTTTTCCGTGTTTGTTTTTTGCATGGTCCTTTACATGTTTACATGTGTGTTTCACTTGAGATGGTTGTACCCTCGATATAGCTCTGAGTAGTGGGTTGGGCTTTAAACACTAATAATGATAATGCCAATAGTCATCAGGGATACATAGTAGCCTTTCATATGAACTAAATGATGTAGAGCGCTCATTTTCATCACTGTATCGGATGGAGAGGAGGAAATGGCATGGTTGTACTGAGAAGAACAGTGACTTGTATACTGCATGTATTTAGCAAAAAATTATTGGGAGTGATGGACAGCAAAATGATGTCAAGAGAAGCCTTCCTGTCAAGTGTGTACACTTTAAGGGGACTGGGGTGCATCTAGGTAGTAACACTTGGAACTGGATACCCTTCATGTATAATCTTTTGTTTTTTCCATTTTTGTTACAGTTTAGATTTGCATTTGACATATTTGGTTTTTACACATATGACTTTCATGATTCCATTCTTAGAATGTCTGCACATTTTTGTGATTTCTTCATTTGGCAAGCTGTAAATCAAATGTGACTACGGATTCTGTGCTTTTTTTGGTTTTTTTTTTTGGTATATGTGGACTATTTGTATGTAACTCAAGTAAATGTGTTTCAGAAGTTTTTTGTTTTTGCAGTACAGCTTTTTCTTATAGTTATACCTGGTGTTTGTGCTTGTATGTTATGATATATTTCTGCTAATGCCCCTTTCATCTTGTTACCTGTTCTGTGGATTTATTTTGATGTAGCATTATGGGTCAGTCTTTGTGTTTTTTGTTTGCATTTAATTTTGTTTTTTGAGTGATATACATATAAATATTACATAAATATATATATATATATATATATATATATATATATATATATATTATATATGTGTGTGTTGTGTGTGTGTGTGTGTGTGTGTGTGTGTGTGTGTGTGTGTGTGTTTACACATACTGATACTTATATGTATATATATATATGTATAAATATATTATATATATATATATATATATATATATATATATATATATATATTATATATATATATATATATACATATATATACACACACATACATACATACATATATGCATATGTACACTTATAAAATACACCACAAGATATTTACATTCATAACACATTATCTTTCATGTTGTATGACAGCTTATGAGAAAGTGTGTGTTTACTCAAGAAAAAAAATTACAACTTTTTTTCAAAAAAGTTTGCTTCTTAGGGTAAATAATTGAAAAAGATACACTGTCCTTACTACCAGCAGAATTTTTAAATCAAAATTGCAAGATGAAATTTCCAGAAGAGCAAGTTATAAACCAATTCAGTCTGTGAATCTTTTCTACCCCTCAGAACAGCTTAATTAGTAATTAATCTGTAATCTCTTAGTCTTGATAAAGACTCAATTTCTAAGTTACCAGGAAACTTGAGAGGTCTTTTCAGTGAAATATTCAATTTTCATTTCTGTTTTTTAAGGGTATTTATACTACCATCACAGGCTCTCAATTTTTTTTTATTTTAGTCAATCAATATGAATATACTTACATATATCTATACACACATATATATGATATATAATAATACAACACATATTATTTATAATTAAAAACATATAAACCAAAGTAAATACATAATAAAAAATAAAAATGCACAGGTTGACAACTTCTTGTTTAATTAAAGGCGGTTTTTCATGAAAAACTGTAATTAATTGATTATTACATAAAGATTGAGCCTAATGGTATTGAATAACTGTTGTAATTTATCATGAAAATTATCTTGAGGCTTTACTCAACAATTTTCAAGTCAGAAATTTGATGATTTTGGAAACTGTAAAGATTTTAGGAATCTCAGTTGATCTTCGCTTTAGCTGCAGTTAAGGCAATTAATGAATTAATTGTTAATTAATGCATGGACTCAGAGATTCATGAAGGTCTTAATCATCTTGGCTAAACAAAGACCTTTCTACTGATATTTGATTTTTTTTATTCGGTTCAGTCGTTCCAAAGTTATGGTGCTTTTTGTGATGAAACGGCACACACGCTGTGACAGTTTTTGCTATGTAATCCAATGAAGGAAAACGTCGAAAATTTAATTATTAAAAAAATCGTAACTTTCGTCACAGACAATCAACCGAAGAACTTTTAATACCATTTTAAAGTTCTTTTTTGCTCTTTTCAATGATGGTAATTGCATATTTAATAAAAAATATTTGAAATTTTTTGTAACATACCTAGAACATGTGCTTCGAATGTTGCAGTCAAACACACACACTGTTTCAATTTATTGCGTGGTGATTGTTTTAAATCATCAATAAAACGTCAATTAAACTGTGACGACAACGCGATTACTTTTGAAAAGCGTGTTGCGTAATTATAGACCCTGAAAATGACCATTCTGTATTCACAAGCGGAGTCACGCTATGGTGTGTGCAGTGCCTTTCATCTCAAGCACAAGATCAGCTTTTCATCTTAAAATAGATATGAATTACCTTACAACCGATACCATTTAACAGAAATAAAGCAAACTATAACTTTCTAGAATTTTTTTTTTTTGTGAATGGCGTCACACTTGTGATGCACGGAACGCCACGACTTCGAAGTCCGATTGTAGCAGACGAACGCTGCCTGGCCAGTCGAGCGACGACCGTCAAAACGACTAATCATATGTACACATCGAATGATGACGTTTGTGCACAAGTGTGTACTGCTAAAAATAGCAGAAGCACAAAAATCTGTGTTGTGTCACACATCGTGTCCTTCCTTCCTTTCCTTTGGTGCCCACGATCTTGAGGATGATCATTCCGGCACATAAACGGGGGTTGTTGTAGACACAGTCCATTCGTAAGCTCCGATCATTTCACTATTCTCCTTGTCAGAACGGAACGAGAATTCCCCGCGCTTTCATCAGGTCAACCCTTCAACTTGCTTCAAGACTTTTCCAGCCCTTCACTGTGTTCGCGGTGAGTGCACGATGCCTTTTTTTATTTATTTATTTTTTTATCTCTTTTTGATGTGTATATATGAGTTTAAATGTGTGGTAAAGCGTAATTTTAGTGAAATGGGTCGATAAATCCCAACACTGGCTTATTTGTCTCATCGGATTGTGTGTGGCACAGTCTGTCACACTTGATGAACGTAACGGCATCGTCTCTGTTTTAAGAATTTTAGCATGATAAATATGCCCACTGTTGTTAGATGACATGTATCGACACAAAAGATAAAAGGTCTTAAAAATCTAAGTGGAAAAGCCAGTTTTAGATTTGATCATTGCCTGAAGTTGGAAAAAGCGTGTCGTGCCGTGCCTTACTTGTGACACTGCCTCGGTCTTAATCTAGGTCAAGCGGTGGTGTTGCCGTGAAAACGAACACACTGGCTTAGTGTTGAGTGTGAGGTACGGCACACTGGGTTATAAACTGATTAACTGGAGCTTGATAATTGTGAAATTAAATGTTTTATGCAGAATGCCTCATGTGCTAGTCTGGAAAATGTTATTTGATTGATTGTTTGGTATTAGAATACTTCATTATGGCTTGAAATATGGCAGAGCGTTCCGTTCATCACAAGTGACACAATAGTAAGGAACACAGCTCTTGTCTGTTCTCTTTCTACAACTAGAGCCTACTATCTTTTTCAGTGGGGAAGGTTTTGGGATTAGCATTGCCATCGTTTACAAAAAGACAATTTTTTTTTATTATTTTGCTTTATGAAAAGGGGCCTTTTTGGCAAATGCAGCATAGCCCTGTACAAAGATTAACTTTACTTCATAATCATGTAAGGCTATGGCATTATCAGTAAAGATACTCTCATTTTTTTAAATATTGTTACTTTATTATGTATAATATTAATTAACTAGTGTCAGATGATATTGTTTCATTTCTGAAGAAAAATTTAAAAATATAAAAATTATGATAATTGTGATAAAAGTGTGGATCATGCCTTCTTGAAGTTGAACATGTGTGGAGTTTTGAAAAATTAATTTTCTCTAGTTTGAATAAAGACTTAGGCTACATATTTCTTTCAGTAGAGAAGTGAGTTAATCCTATACAGAGAGACAGACAGAGAGGGGGAGAGGGGGAGAGAAAGAGAAAGAAAGTACAAGATTGAATTTAAGCAAAGAGGGAGACAGGGAGAAAAGGGGAGGGGGGAGGGCAGAAGAGAGGGGGGAGAGAAAAGTACAGGACAGAGCGGTGAAGGGGAGGGGGGAGAGAGAGAGAAGTAAGGGGACAAGATTAAAGTTTAAAGCAAAGAGGGAGACAGGGGAAAGAGGGGGAGGGGGAAGGGACAGATGGAGAGAAGAGTAGAGTTATGGGGAAGGGTATTTATTTTTATTCTTTATTTTATTTTTTTTTTTTCAGAAATTACAGTGTGTAACATGGACCTGAGCTCATCTGTAAGTCGACCAGATCCAGAAGACTTGGTGCCAAGCGAACCGATCAGTTTCAGAGTCATCACTTTCCAAAGCAAATGATAAATCCAATTCACCATCATCTGCATCATCTGGAGCGGAGCGTAGCAGAAAGTATAGAGCAAAACTCAAAGAAGATCCTCAGCTCTACCAACAATTTAGATCAGCAGAAAATGAAAGATTAAAGAAATTCCGGGAAAACCAGACTCAAGAACAAAAGTCAAGCCAAAAAGAAAAACAGCGTATCTACGTGGAGCAATGGAGAAAGAAGAAACAGTTGGAAGGAACACTTCCCAAACCAAGCACACCTCGCACACGTCTACAAAATGAAGAAAAAAAACGAGAAAAAGATCGTGTACGTCAAGCAAAGTATAGAGCAGGCATGTCAGCGCAAAAAAGAAATCGGGTCAGAACAACTTATTTTGATACACATAAAACTTGTTTTTCAGTATAGTTCAGTGCACATATTCTCAAAAATAAAGTTGAACAAACATTTTTTTCAGATATGTCATGTACCTCACGGTGTCACATGTAATGTCAGCGGTGTCACATGTGAAAACGTGACACAAAACATGATACTTTTGATTTTTGCCTAGAAATTAATTTAATATATCTGGTTCTTATGCACACAATAGCTGTTGATCATTTAAAATAATGATAATGCAGACTCTTACAAAATAGTGCAAACTGAGATCAATCTTAAATGTTTTCACAGTGGCGTCGCGTACCTCACGGTGTCACACTTTTCAAGTGCTTATATCTGTACAATATGAAATGTTACATTTGTGTTTTCTATCTTGTTTGGTTCCTTTGTTGTCCAACAACCACAAGATGCAGCAATTATTTTGTATTTTTGTATATTTCAGAACTTTGAGCCATGTGGTGTCACACCGTGATGCACGCAACGCCAAGATATATTTTCGATTTATTATGTAAATTACTAAAAAACGAAATGAGACCCAGCTTTTTAATTCATGTTCCCTTAATCTACATTGCTTTAGCTTTCAAAATATGGCAAAAGTAAAACTATACCTCTATCTTTATTATTGACTGCTCTGCAACCTTTTAGTCACCAATTCTGGAGAACTAGTCAAATATAGAGAGTCCACTCATCAAATGTTAGTGTCAATTGGCAGGACATTTGTCTGTGTGGTGGATGACTGCAACCCAAGATGCTTCTGTATACAGAGCTGAAGTAAGGACACCATGACCTAGGAAGATCAAAGTGATACAAGGTTGGGTTCAGTGTATTATTGTAAATGAGTTTGTGCATTCAAAAACGTAAAAAAAAACAAAAAAAAAAGTTTAAAGGGAAAAAATGAGAGAGTGAGAGAGAGAGAGAGAGAGAGGTCCATTTCAACAAGAGAGCTTTCTGGTTTCAGCAGCAGCAGAGGAAAATGCTACTGGGGCCATTTCAACTGGTGGGCAATAATCCAGCATCACCCAACACATTGGTGCCTGTACCTGCCATCCATACGGTCCTTCCTCCCAAAGAAAGGCAAGGTATGATGACGCACTTTCAACACTTTGTAGTTTTAAGAAATCCAAAACAAGTGTGACTTCCCGCGTTCAAGCAAACAGGAACCAGAAAAAAGAAAAAAAGAATTAGAATGCATATTTTATACAACCAGACAAGCCAGGTGAATTTTTTTGGCCAACTGGCCTTTGTCAAGCATAGATGAAAGATCACAAATGAACAAACACCAAATACAAAAAAAAATTTGTATTTGGTGTTTGTGAACAGTTCCGTAATCATATGTCTGTATTTGGTGCTTGTTCGTTTGTAATCTTATGCCTCCGCTTGACAAAGACCAGTTGGCCGAAAATTTGCACCTGTCTTGTCTGTTTGTATTAAATATGTGTTCTAATTCTTTTATTCATTTTTTCTGGTTACACTTTGCAGTTTGTTCAAGAGGGTATCATCACACTTAGACAACTCCATGTGCGTTCCACTCATATCTGTTCGTAATTTTCCAGCAGGTCACTTGAGCCTGCACCAAACCCAAGGCAAGGTCTTGAAATAGGGAAGAGGGTGGGAAGACACTTAATTAAGCTGACACCGCTGAAATGCTTGGAACATTAACCCTCTGACTCCTTCACCCTGACCACCAGCTTTCTGCATTGTCAGACATGCTATCAAAGCAGAAACTAAACCCTTTGACTCCCTTACCCTATCCACCAGCTTTCTGCATTGTCAAACATGCTATCAAAGCAAAAACTAAACCTTTGACTCTCTTACCCTATCCTCCAGCTTCCTACAGGAAGCTTGTGAATAGGGTGAGAGAGTCAAAGGGTTATATTTTTTGCAATTGGTGGCTAGGGTCCAGGAGTCAAAGGGTTAAAATAGCAAACAGGTCAGTTTTTTTATGTTGTGGGCTGGGACTGGACTGGAGACATCAGATCTTAACCTTTTGACTCCTGCACTCTGTCCACCAACTGCAAAAACTTAACCCGTTGACTCCCTCACCCTTTCCATTGACTTCCTGCATCATCAGTCACAATAGCAAAGCAAAAACTTAACCCTTTGACTCCCTCATTCTTTCCATTAACTTCCTGCATCATCAGTCACAATAGCAAAGCAAAAACTTAACCCTTTGACTCCCTCACCCTTTCCATTAACTTCCTGCATCATCAGTCACAATAGCAAAGCAAAACCTTAACCCTTTGACTCCCTCACACTTTCCATTAACTTCCTGCATTATCAGTCACAATAGCAAAGCAAAAACTTAACCCTTTGACTCCTTCACCCTATCCACCATCTCCCTTGCAGGAAGCTGGTTGATACAGTGAAGGTATGGAAGGATTGAATTTTTGCAGAGGTTGGACAGGCTTGGGGTTGCCAAAGGGTTAAAATATTATCATTGACATTTATGCTGTAATGATTATGCCTGTTGTTTCGTGTGTCAGGGGAACCGCCCAGAATCGACCATGACTACACAAACAAGGTGTATGACAGAAACACGCCCCCAACCAAACCGTTCAAACCACTCAAGACGTTGGTGAAGCCTATTAGTATGTCACACCACATAAATGCCAGGTGAGTGATTCTTCTTTTTTAATGCAAAGTGGTAACCAGTGGGAATAATGTCAGGTTTGTGATATAGAACCAGTGTGAATAATATCAGGTTTGTGATATAGAACCAGTGTGAATAATGTCAGGTTTGTGATATAGAACCAGTGTGAATAATGTCAGGTTTGTGATATAGAACCAGTGTGAATAATGTCAGGTTTGTGATATAGAACCAGTGTGAATAATGTCAGGTTTGTGATATAGAACCGGTGTGAATAATGTCAGGTTTGCGATATAGAACCGGTGTGAATAATGTCAGGTTTGTGATATAGAACCGGTGTGAATAATGTCAGGTTTGTGATATAGAACCGGTGTGAATAATGTCAGGTTTGCGATATAGAACCGGTGTGAATAATGTCAGGTTTGTGATATAGAACCGGTGTGAATAATGTCAGGTTTGCGATATAGAACCAGTGTGAATAATGTCAGGTTTGTGATATAGAACCGGTGTGAATAATGTCAGGTTTGCGATATAGAACCAGTGTGAATAATGTCAGGTTTGTGATATAGAACCAGTGTGAATAATGTCAGGTTTGTGATATAGAACCAGTGTGAATAATGTCAGGTTTGCGATATAGAACCAGTGTGAATAATGTCAGGTTTGCGATATAGAACCAGTGTGAATAATGTCAGGTTTGTGATATAGAACCAGTGTGAATAATGTCAGGTTTGTGATATAGAACCAGTGTGAATAATGTCAGGTTTGCGATATAGAACCAGTGTGAATAATGTCAGGTTTGTGATATAGAACCAGTGTGAATAATGTCAGGTTTGTGATATAGAACCAGTGTGAATAATGTCAGGTTTGTGATATAGAACCAGTGTGAATAATGTCAGGTTTGTGATATAGAACCAGTGTGAATAATGTCAGGTTTGTGATATAGAACCAGTGTGAATAATGTCAGGTTTGCGATATAGAACCAGTGTGAATAATGTCAGGTTTGCGATATAGAACCAGTGTGAATAATGTCAGGTTTGTGATATAGAACCAGTGTGAATAATGTCAGGTTTGCGATATAGAACCAGTGTGAATAATGTCAGGTTTGCGATATAGAACCAGTGTGAATAATGTCAGGTTTGCGATATAGAACCAGTGTGAATAATGTCAGGTTTGCGATATAGAACCAGTGTGAATAATGTCAGGTTTGTGATATAGAACCAGTGTGAATAATGTCAGGTTTGCGATATAGAACAAGTGTGAATAATGTCAGGTTTGTGATATAGAACCAGTGTGAATAATGTCAGGTTTGTGATATAGAACCAGTGTGAATAATGTCAGGTTTGTAATATAGAACCAGTGTGAATAATGTCAGGTTTGTGATGTAGTTGTTGACATGGGATTCTGTGTTGTCTCCAAAGTTCAACAACGACATCAACAACAACAAGAAGAACAACAACAAAGCAATTTTGTTGATGTAGGATTAAAGTGTATGCATGTGTGTGTGTGTATGTGTGTGTGTGTGTGAGGGGTGTGTGTGTGTGTGTGTGTGTGTGTGTGTGTGTGTGTGTGTGTGTGTGTGTGTGTGTGTGTGTGTTGAGTATGTGTGTGCACACTGTATTGAGTGTACTTGTGTGCATGTGTGATTGAGTGTTGAATGTGTTTGTGTGTGTGTGTGCGCATGTGAGTGAGTGAGTGGTGTGTGTGTGTGTGTGTGTGTGTGTGATTGACTGTTTGTGTGTGTGTGTATTGAGTGTGTGTGCGCGTTTCCATGTGTGCGCGTGCAGTGTGTGTGTATGTATGTGCGTGAGTGTGTGTGTAAGTGTGTGTGTGTGAGTGTGTGAGTGTGTGTGTGTGATTGAGTGTTGAGTGTGTGTGTATTGCGTGTGCATGTGTGTGTGTGTATGTGTGTTAAATATACGTTCTCATTCTATTTTGGTGTGTGTGTTTGTGAGAGAGAGAGAGAGAGAGAGAGAGAGAGAGAGAGAGAGAGAGAGAGAGAGAGAGAGAGAGAGTGGGGGTGCGTGTGTGTGTGTATGTGTGTGTGTGTGTGTGTGTGTGTGTGTGTGTGTGTGTGTGTGTGTGTGTGTGTGTGTGCATATTGATTCTAACAGCCTGTGTATGACTTTGTGTATGCATACTTCAGGTCAAAATCCATCATCCCTTTGACTTCCGCATCCTATCCACCAACTGTAAAAACTTACCCTTTGACTCTCTCATCCTATCCACCAGCTGCTTGCAGTTTTTGCTTTGCTAGCATGGTTGACAATGCAGGATTCAAGTGGAAGGAGTGTGGGAGTCAAAGGGTTAATTTTGAGGATAGTCAGCATCACATGTCGTCAGATCAACAAAGTATAGCAACCTCAGTCGTGAAGCTGGTGGATAAGGTGATGGAGTGAAAAGGTTAAGTTTTTGCGGTTGGTTGATGGGATGCAGTAGTCAAAGAGTTAATGGTCATCACGCTAAGGCAGTTTTGTTCGTTCTTTTTTTTTTTTCTGCCTTATTTTCTATGCCACCTGAATGACTATGGAAGCTGGGGCAATTTTTTACAATGCTATGATGAGGATGATGATTCATCATCATCATCATCAGGTGCCCTGCCGCATGGCGTTGGCGATCATGGACTTCCAACATCTCTGTCTCTCGTTGCCCCTAGCATCTCCCCCACCCTCCTCATCCCCAGCCACTCTGCAAGTCCGTCCATCATTTTCTCCCTGGGTCTACCTGGTGCTCTCTTTCCCTCCAGCTGTTGCCTGTCTTTTCCTAATCTTCCTTATGAGTGATCTACTTGTGTCTGCCTCCATCAAGACTGTCTCATTTGTTTTCTTTACTGTCCATGGGACTTTCAGCATTCTTCTGAGAAACCACATCTCGGCTGCCTCAATCTTGCTCTGGCTTTGCTTGCTGACTGTCCACGCTTCGCATCTGTACAACAGTACTGGTTCTATATAACATTCAAGGACTCTCTTTCTGATGTTAATTGATAAGCATTTGTTGGTAAGAATGCTTTTCATGATGATTGGGGTGATGATTATGCTGCTATGGAGTTCCGTCTAGGATTGAGACTGTGTGACATGGCTGTACTCTAGTTTTTCTGTTATAAAATGTTCTGGAGTCAACCAGGCCCAAGAGATACAGACACGTGCAGTGTTGGTCCGAAGATTTGAGTGACATCCTCTGTGACACATCCGTGAAGTGGATGAGACTCGAGTGTGAAGTCCCAGTCTTCCCAAAGATCCCATAACACTCTGAACTCTGGGAAGGAGCTGGTTGGGGCCAAAAAACGGGACTGATGGGGATTCAAACCCACAACCTTCCATTCGGCTGTCTGTTCAGCTAGCCATTGCACCATGGTGATTAGTCTCCATGCCCAGATCTCTTGTTGACCTCCATTTCAGTTTCCTCAGCACTTCCATGCCTGACGTGATTTCAGATTGGGTTTTATGGTGTCAGTGGTTCATGGGGGGCTTCTGTTGGAGGGCTGTGGTGATGGTCTCTGTACTGGCACTACAGGAAGCTGGTGGGTAGGATGAGGAAAGGGCTGTGGTGATGGTCTCTGTACTGGCACTGCAAGAAGCTGGTGGATAGGATGAGGAAAGGGCTGTGGTGACGGTCTCTGTACTGGCACTACAGGAAGCTGGTGGGTAGGATGAGGAAAGGGCTGTGGTGACGGTCTCTGTACTGGCACTGCAAGAAGCTGGTGGGTAGGATGAGGAAAGGGCTGTGGTGACGGTCTCTGTACTGGCACTGCAAGAAGCTGGTGGATAGGATGAGGAAAGGGCTGTGGTGACGGTCTCTGTACTGGCACTGCAAGAAGCTGGTGGATAGGATGAGGAAAGGGCTGTGGTGACGGTCTCTGTACTGGCACTGCAAGAAGCTGGTAGATAGGATGAGGAAAGGGCTGTGGTGACGGTCTCTGTACTGGCACTGCAAGAAGCTGGTGGGTAGGATGAGGAAAGGGCTGTGGTGATGGTCTCTGTACTGGCACTGCAAGAAGCTGGTGGATAGGATGAGGAAAGGGCTGTGGTGATGGTCTCTGTACTGGCACTGCAAGAAGCTGGTGGGTAGGATGAGGAAAGGGTTGTGGTGATGGTCTCTGTACTGGCACTGCAAGAAGCTGGTGGGTAGGATGAGGAAAGGGCTGTGGTGACGGTCTCTGTACTGGCACTGCAGGAAGCTGGTGGATAGGATGAGGAAAGGGTTGTGGTGATGGTCTCTGTACTGGCATTGCAAGAAGCTGGTGGGTAGGATGAGGAAAGGGCTGTGGTGATGGTCTCTGTACTGACACTGCAAGAAGCTGGTGGATAGGATGAGGAAGTTTGTGCCCTTGGTGGTCAGGGTGCAGGAGTCAAAGGGCTGAATGAGAAGGGGGAGGATGATAACAGTGACGACAGAAACTGGTCATGATGATGATGGTGGTGATGGCACTGATGAACATGATAGTGCTGTTTGTTGCTGCTGCTGCTGATGATGACAATGATGATGATGATGGAGGATGATGGCACTGATGAACATGATAGTGCTGTTTGCTGCTGCTGCTGCTGATGATGATGATGACAATGATGATGATGATGGCGGATGATGATAATGACAGAACAAGTGAAGCAAGGAGAAGGCGTAAGCTTTGTCTCATCTTGTCTCCGTCAGCAGGCTGAACATGATGATAATGATGATGAGAACAACAATTAGGATGATGATAATGATGCATTTTCCCAGCCATTCTAACACCCTTTAGTTGCGAGACGGCTTTGCCTGAGAGTGCTATTTTTAGCCAGGCTGGGTCGACCATCGCGAGCTGGCTTCGCCTGCGAGTGCTATTTTTAGCCCAGCAGGGTCGACCAAAGTCTTATCTCTGTAGCGCGCCTAGTGATAAAGAAGGAAGCTGGACGGCAGTAGGACGGATGAAAAGGGTGTGGTGAGTGGAAGGGAAGGGGAAAGATGCACGCTATTAATAGCCGGCAGGGCAGAGCCAACTAAAGTATCTCGGATTTGTGTGCCGTGGATGGTAACATTGATGATGGTGGTGGTGGTGATGGTGATGATGATAGTGGTGATAATGATGACACTAATGACGATGGTGATGATGATGACAGTGGTGATGATGATGATGATGATAACTGTGATGATGATGACAGTGGTGGTGGGGTGATGATGATGATGATAATGACGATGATGATGATGATGACAGGGTTGAGCGAGTGGAGCAGGGAGAAGGCAGAAGCCTCGTCACCATCAGCGGTCTGAACAAGAAGGCAGCAGGGGGGTCTCTGTTTCTCTCCCCTGTACTCAGAATCACTCAGGTAAGTCATTGTCTTTCTGTGTGTGTGTGTGTGTGTGTGTGTGTGTGTGTGTGTGTGTGTGTGTGTGTGTGTGTGTGTGTGTGTGTGTGTGTGTGTGTGTGTGTGTGTGTGTGTGTGTGTGGCGCGGTGTGTGTGTGTGCGCGTGTTTGTGTGTGTGCGTCTGTGTGTATGCATGTGTTTGTGCATGTGTGTGTGTGTGTGTGTGTGTGTGTGTGTGTGTATGTGTGTGTGTCTCTTTCTCTCTGCCTACCTACACACGCACACGCATGCACACACACACACACACACACACACACACACACACACACACACACACACACACACACCACACACACACACACACACACACACACACACACACACACACTCACACTCATTTTTTTATGGTTATAGATGCAGTTGTTGCTTGTGTACTAGAATTACATGTCAGTAGTACAGAACTACAGGGACATGGTGATCGAGGGGTTAAATGTCAAACTTCTAGTCACAGGGTATTAGGTTCAATCCATCTAAGCTTCTCCATAAATGATGTAGATTGTTCTGATCTCAAAACGTGGTGTTAGCTTTTTGAATCAAAGGGTTACGGTTTTGCAGTTGGTGGACGGGGTGCAGGAGTGACAGGCTTAACCCTATGACTCCCTCACGCTGTCCACCAGCATCCTGCATGGTCAACCATACTAACAAAGCAGAAACTTAACCCTTTGACTCTCTCACCCTATCCACCAGCATCCTGCATGGTCAACCATACTAGCAAAGCAGAAACTTAACCCTTTGACTCTCTCACCCTGTCCACCAGCATCCTGCATGGTCAACCATACTAACAAAGCAAAAAACCCTTTGACTCCCTCACCCTGTCCACCAGCTTTCTGCATGGTCAACCATGCTACAAAGCAAAACTTAACCCTTTGACTCCTCACCCTGTCACCAGCATCCTGCATGGTCAACCATACTAGCAAAGCAGAAATTAACCCTTGACTCTCACCCTGTCCACCAGCATCCTGCATGGTCAACCATACTAACAAAGCAAAAAACCCTTTGACCTCCTCACCCTGTCCACCAGCTTCTGCATGGTCAACCATCTAGCAAAGCAAAACTAACCCTTTGACTCCTCACCCTGTCCACCAGCTTTCTGCATGGTCAACCATGCTAGCAAAGCAAAACTTAACCCTTTGACTCTCTCACCCTGTCCACCAGCATCCTGCATGGTCAACCATACTAGCAAAGCAAAACTTAACCCTTTGACTCCTCACCCTGTCCACCAGCATCCTGCATGGTCAACCATACTACAAAGCAGAAACTAACCCTTTGACTCTCTCACCCTATCCACCAGCATCCTGCATGGTCAACCATACTAGCAAAGCAGAAACTTAACCCTTTGACTCTCTCACCCTATCCACCAGCATCCTGCATGGTCAACCATACTAACAAAGCTAAAAACCCTTTGACTCCCTCACCCTATCCACAAGCTTCCTGCAGGTGAGGGAGTCAAAGGTTTTGCATGATGGATAGTATTGCAGGAGTCAGAGCGTTAACGTGATGTTAGCCCTGATATGGCTGCAGTGGTCAGCTGGGCTATAAGCAATACAAATATAAAAACTGTTTGTTTTTTTTCCTCAAAATTTGTTTTCAGTATTTCTTTTATTTCACAGTGGACATTGTTATTTACAATATAAAATCAAACTCATTTCAATCCAAAGGAACAGTGAAATTTTGTGAAGCAAGGAACAAAGAAACACAAAATATAACAGAAGAAGGGGCAAACATACAACAAGCAGTCAGCTGCCACATTTCCTCAGTCAACAAAGTAATGTGAATGTATAAAATGCTGGTTCTGGGCCAGAACCTGGGTCATTGTGATGCGGGTGTAGTAAAATGAAAAATGGTGAGGACTGCTTGTCTTGTACACAGGAAGGGATGCCCTGTATAAAATGCTGGTTCTGGGCAGAACCTGGGTCATTGTGATGCGGGTGTAGTAAAATGAAAAATGGTGAGGACTGCTTGTCTTGTACACAGGAAGGGATGCCCTGTATAAAATGCTGGTTCTGGGCCAGAACCTGGGTCGTTGTGATGCGGGTGTAGTAAAATGAAAAATGATGAGGACTGCTTGTACACAGGAAGGGATGCCCTGTATAGAATGCTGGTTCTGGGCCAGAACCTGGGTCGTTGTGATGCGGGTGTAGTAAAATGAAAAATGATGAGGACTGCTTGTACACAGGAAGGGATGCCCTGTATAAAATGCTGGTTCTGGGCCAGAACCTGGGTCATTGTGATGCGGGTGTAGTAAAATGAAAAATGGTGAGGACTGCTTGTCTTGTACACAGGAAGGGATGCCCTGTATAAAATGCTGGTTCTGGGCCAGAACCTGGGTCATTGTGATGCGGGTGTAGTAAAATGACAAATGATGAGGACTGCTTGTTTTGTACACAGGAAGGGATGCCCTGTATAAAATGCTGGATCTGGGCCAGAACCTGGGTCATTGTGATGTGGATGTAGTAAAATGAAAAATGGTAAGGACTGCTTGTCTTGTACACAGGAAGGGATGCCCATAGCCGACTGTCTGGAGGATGCTTTGACCGACACCATCAGACGCAGGCAGAAAGTACAGGATAGTTTTAAACAAGGTATGTCATGGAGGGAGAGAGAGGGGGAGGGAGAGAGAGAGGGAGCATGTGTTTGTTGATAAAGATAGGTGGTTGTGGTGGTGGTGGTGTGTGTGTATGTGTGCGTGTGTGTGTGTATGTGTTTTCAAACTGTAGAGGATGTTTTGTAACATCAGTTACAGATAAGAAACTTCAAGAGAGATGCAAACAAAATGTGAGATGTGTGTGTGAGAGAGAGAGACAGAGAGAGAGAGAGAGTGGTGTGTGTGTTTTGTGTGTGTGTGTGTGTGTGTGTGTGTGTGCGTGCGTGTGTGTGTTCAGACTGTAGAGGATGTTTTGAAACATCAGTTACAGATAAGAAACTTCAAGAGAGTCAGAGATGCAAACAAAGTGCGTGTATGAGTCTGTGTGTGTGTGTGTGTGTGTGTGTTTGTGTGTATGTGTGTGTGTGTGTTTGTGTGTATGTGTGTGTGTGTTTGTGTGTGTATGCGTGTGTGTGTGTGTGTGTGTGTGTGTGTGTGTGTGTGTGTGTGCGTGCGTGTGTGAATAAGCAGGGTGTGTCTGTATATATGTGAGTGTAGAATTTTTTTTTTCTGGATAGAATTATAAACAAGGTGTGTGTGTGTGTGTGTGTGTGTATACATTCAGACATTTATAGGGACGCTTGCTGGTTCAGTTGATAGAGGTGTAGACTCAAAATTTGATGTCCTAGCTTGATGCTAGCAAAGCGGCATAAACACTTCTCTGTTTGCTGCCCAACTTAATACCTAAATCATTTTGGTGATGGTGGTGTTACTCGTTGCTATTGTTCTGCCCCCTCCTGCCTATCCGATTTCAATACCTTGCCAGCTCATGGGTTTTGTTCGGGTTCAAAGAGTCTGTGAGATAATTGCTGGTAGATTAGTGTGAAGCGCATATGGAATTGCCTAGGCCAGAAGAATTCTTAACTCCCAAATGTGTAATTCATGTTTAATTCATTCATGCACTTATTGTGTGTGTGTTTGGAGAATTCTTAACTACCAAATATTTAATTCATGTTTCATTCATTCATGCACATTGAATTCATTCATGCACTTGTTTGTGTGTGTGTTTGAAGAATTCTTAACTACCAAATATTTAATTCATGCTTCGTTCATTCATGCACATTTGTTGGTGTGTGTGAAGAATTCTAAACTCCCAAGTATTTAATTCATGTTTAATTAACTCATGCACATTTTGTGTGCATGTGAAGAAATCTTAACTCCCAAATATTTGATTGATATTTAATTCATTCATGTACTTTTTTCGTGTGTACAGCAGCGGAAGCAAAACCTTGTCATCCCGTACATCTGGATGCTGAAGATGTGCCTGTAGTGCGGGAAGTGCTGATCATGCCAGACGGTCGACAACAGCTCCACTTCAGTCGCATCCACAAACTGACAAACGGCCAACAGGGTCGACCCAGGAAAGTCACGTCCGAGCTGGATTCTCTGTCCAGGACTGACTCTGCTATCGGGGATAACGCTCACAACAACATTGGTGCCGTCAGCGAGGAAGCGGTGAATGTAAACGAACCATTAAGCGTTGGCTTTCCCATAACCGAGTGGAAAACCGGTCAGGAGGAGGAAATGATGTGCGGCGTCTCTCAGGACTGTTTAGACCAAGGCCTGATCGGCGCTATGTTCCAACCTGGAGAAGAGATCACGGTGGAAAGTGAGACTTCCGAGGAACCAGAACACGATGTGATTATCGACAACGAGAGAGAAGCATCCACGTGTCAGCAGCCCCCGTCGACCAGATGCTGTCGCTATTGCCTGAAGGTTTTCCACATGGCCATCATGTTGTACAAACACGTGAAGAATGTTCACGCCGACTATGCCAACAGTGTCCAGCACAAGGAGTACCTGATGGCATTGAAGAGGGACAGCCAGGTGACCTGCCCACTGTGCCCCCACACACGTGTCTTGTCTAACGAGTATCACCTGCGAGCACACCTGGCCAGCTTCCATCGCCGGCAACAGACGGACCTGGTGGACTTGGTCTCTGTCATTACTCCCACACAGTGTGAAGTCTGTCAGGTAAAGATAATAATAATAGTAATGATGATGATGATAATAATAATAATAATCATAACAATAATAATAATATAGTGATAATGATAATAGTAATGATGAGAATAATAATAATAACAATAATAATAATGATGGTGATGATGTTGATGTTGATGATGATGACAATAACAATGAAAATATTATCATAAATAATAATGATGATGATGATAAGAATGACAGTAATGATGATGAGGACGACAAATAATGATAATAATAATAACAACAACAACCACAACAACAACAAGCCTTTATAACAAATAAATACAAATGAAGATAAAAATTATACTTACGGATACCTCTGACCAACATCAGAAACGTCTGTATCTCTCAGGCCTGGTTGATGCCAGAATACATCATAATAGTAAGCGTAAGAGTACAACCCTGTCATACAGTCGTAATCCTAGATGGATCTCCATAGCATCATGATTACCATTCTCAGCATCGTCATTATCAAAGCATTGTGAAAAACTGCCCGGTATTGTGTGACCAATATTGTGGCATAGAAAATGGACGCATGCACAAAATAAGAGCAGCCCCTCCTGCCCACATTCCCCTCTCCCGCAAAACTGATGGATACGATATGAACCTTACACATGAACAGTCATACACAGAGTCACACACACACACACACACACACACACACACACACACACACACACACACACACACACACACACACACACACACACACACACACACACACACACACCAGTACCAAAATCGTCCTCATCTATTTCTTCATGTGCAATCATTATAAAATGTTCATCATCATTAGTTTTGAATTTGGCCTCTGTCTATCTACCAAGAGGTCCCGATTCTGTGAATACTGAGTGGTTGAAACATTTTCATGACCAACGTGACAAGTGGATAGTTGGTGGTGATTTTAATGCACATGCCCCATTTTGGGACAAGGATTGTAAAAACATAACTAGCAACAGGTTGATTGAAAATATTATAGATTCCAATTTATACTTACTAAACAACGGACACGTTACCCGTGTCCCTGATATACCAACCCACAGACCCACAGCTATAGACCTTACCTTAATCTCACCATCGCTAACACCAAATGCCACATGGCAAACAGAGGATGACTTGTTGGGATCAGATCACATCCCCATACTTCTTACCCTTAACCTCATCACTGAGTTTGATGCAATACCACAAGATAGTTTACCCAAGTTTAACTATAAATACGCAGATTGGGCCAGTTTTAAAGCTTTCCTACGAAATACAAGAACAGATCTATCTGAAACAACGACCTTAAACGATATGTACGCAGATTTCTGTAAGTCACTCTTAAGGGCTGCAAAAATTTCAATCCCAGAACTTAAAGCGTCAAAAACAGGAAAACATCATGGAAAAGTCTGGTGGAATAAAGATTGTGAAAAGGCAGTCAACGAAAAGAAAGAAAAATACAAACAATATATAGCTAATAGGTCACCTGAAAATCATACGGCAATGAAAAGTGCGAACATAAACTGTAACAGAGTCATAGAACAAGCTAAAGAACAATATTGGACATCTTTTTGTACATGTGAAGTAAGTGACCATAAAGATATGCAAAAGATTTGGGAAAAACTGAAAACAATGAAAAATGGGATCATGTTGCCATCAATTCCAGTAAAGCTAGAAAACAACCCTTTACCTAGCTCACAGGAGAAAGCAGAAGCTTTTGCAGACATGTTTGCTGAGGTCTGTCGAGTAGAAGGACTTCCTGACTCTAGTAGAAATTATAGGGTACAGGAAGAAAAGACCGACGCATACAAGGATCATGTCCCAGATAATACGCACTACGTAAATGCACCAATCACGCTTCAAGAATTAAATGATGCCATTAAATCAATTCCAAATAAAAAGACATCAGTAGGATTTGATGCAATTTCCAATGAGATGTTGAAAAATTTACCAGAAAATTTTTTAATCTTGCTACATAATATGTTTAAAAAATGCTGGAATAGCGGCAAACTGCCCGACTATTGGAAACAATCAATAGTGGTTCCTGTACTAAAAGCAGGTAAATGCAATATTGACTTGAAAAACTATAGGCCAATTGCATTAACATCACACGTATGTAAACTTATGGAGAAAATAATTTTAAAGAGATTGATGTACTACTGTGAAAAGAACAACATATTACCAGTGAATCAGGCAGGGTTTAGAAAAGGCAGGTCACCAGTGGAACTCCTAACAAAGCTAACCACTAATATCAAACAACAATTTGCCAGACGCCAATGTGTTTTAGCTACATTCTTTGATATAACTAAAGCATACGACCAAGTATGGCACTCCCGATTATTATTCAAATTGAAAAATATTGGGCTAACAGGTCACATTTTTGATTATGTCAAATGCTTCTTAGAAGACCGCGTAATTCAAACGAGGATCGAAAATGTGTATTCTTCAAAACGATTTCTTCAAATGGGTATCCCTCAGGGATCCGTTATTGCTCCCCTTCTCTTCATGATATTATTGCATGACTTACCCAGTAAAATTTCTAAACATGTAACTTTAGCTCAATATGCTGATGATTTATGCATGTGGATGCAGGTCAATATGAAAAGAAAAACTCCTTTGCGCTGTCTTAATTATACGCGTAAATGTTATCAATTAGAACTCGATAAAATAGCACGATATATGGTAGAAAATGGACTACATCTATCCGTGGAAAAAACAAAGATAGTTTTGTTTAACAGTGGAGCTAACCCAGCAAATGTTCCCACGTTCAAACTGGGAGATACTCTTCTTCAGTATAATGAGTCGATTAAATTCTTAGGAGTTTTCCTTACAGCCAAATTATCTTGGAATCAGCATATTGAATACTTATTAACAAAAGCTCAAAAAAGTTTAAATTTCTTGAAAATAGTTCGCAAACAGATATGGGGACAAGATGCATCAACACTTGTTCATCTCTGTAAATCGCTTATTAGATCTAAATTAACCTATGCCCAAGAAATATTCTTCAGCGCACCAAAACGCTTACTCACAAAACTGCAGAGCACAGATTGTAAAGGTTTCAAACTTGCGCTGGGTCTTCCAATGCATGCCTGTTGCCATCGTACATACAATGCAATCAAATTGTTGCCACTTGATGAACAAAGGAAAGTCGCTTCTACTAAATTTCTGTTAAGAAACACTACCATAGAAAACAGCATCAAAACAGAGACAAAAGTAAGATCAGACACCGACTTTCCAAAAAGAGCTAAATCAATATCCTCACAGGTCACGCTTGCAACATTTACAGCTGATGTTATGAAAGGCTCTGGAATTGATTTAGACACAGGTCCTGTAACTTTAAGACCTTCGTTTTCACCAGTACCCAGTTGGGAACTTCAAAGAGCACGATTTGACATACACCACACTGACTTAAAAAAAAAGATAATATCAATTTACTGGCATGTCACGTTAAATGTCATATAGAAGACTTTTATTCCGATCACTTGAAAGTTTACACTGATGGTTCAATAATTGAAAGACAAGCAGGTTCAGCGTTTTTAATACCTGCTCTCAAAATTGAGAAATCTTTCTATATAGGACTTTATAAATCTATCTTTACTGCAGAACTCTGCAATCTTAATGGCTTTGAATTGTATGATAAATCTTCCTAGGACAATTCCCCAGATACTTTTTTGCGTTGATTCAAAATCTGTACTTCAAGCTCTTGAATTATCAAAATTACAAACAAGATCTGAAATGATATTGGAAATTACTCACTTGATTAATAGTTTATCCTTAAGAGGCACTGATATTACTTTCTGCTGGATACCATCTCATAGTTCTTTTCATTACAATGATATGGTTGATAGGGCTGCCAAACGGGGGGCAAAGAGCTCACCAGATTCAAATCATATACAACTTTCCCTCTCATTGCATGAGTGTTATACCTTAGTGGACGCCTACGTATGGAAGCAGTTTCAAGATAAACAGAAAAAGTATGAAAAATGTTACATGAATTTTGAAATTAGCAAAACACCTAAGCGATTCCTTGCCAGCAGAAGTATACAATCCCTTATGTATAGGTGGAAACTTGATGCATTCAAAACAAAATACACCAGGAATGTAGTGTGCCTGTGTGGAAAGAAGATAACACATAGTCATATTCTTTCATGCGTTCGGGTAAAACAACATATACCTACATTATCAACGAAGACAGTTTCTGACATATTTGCCTCACCATCCTTAACATATGAATTTTTTGTTAGCCTGTCAAAAAGTCCGATAGCGAAATATATTTAACGTGCCGTTACTTCTCATGTTCAGTGTTATGGTTAGCTAATTTTACTGTTTCAATCGTTAATTATGATAACGTCATTTGTGAATTTTTCTTTCTTGTCTTGTTTTTCTGGTTCATTTTTTTTTTTCCTGAAGATTAACCTTTTGCAAGTTTGTTTGTTTTTTTGTTTTGTTTTTTTTTTTGTTTTTTTTGTCTAAAATCACTTTAGTGAATAGACATTAAATCAAAGACCACCACCACACACACACACACACACACACACACACACACACATACATGCAAGGACGCATACACACACACACACATACATACACACACATGCACATGCACACGCACACACATGCACATACACGCACACACACATGCATGCATACATACATATGCGCATACACACACACACGCACGCACGCATGCACACACACACACCACACCACACACACACACACACACACACACACACACACACACACACACACATACACACACACACACACACACCACACACACCACACACACACACACACACACACACACACACAAAACACACACACACACACACACACACACACATACACACACACACACACACACCACAGGGCTTAAAATGTTCCACGTCTGGGCGGAATTCCGCGATTTCAGTTTGTTAAAAAAAAAAAAAAAAAAAACGAAAGGAGCAAGGCATCCATGATCGGCTTGCAAGTGTTCATAGCAATGTCCGCGCAAGTTATGGCCCCTGATTTTTCTTGGAAGAAGTTTCCGGTCGGACTTCTTGGGAAAAAAAAAATGGCAGAGCGTGCAGACATTGTTCAAGCGGGTCAGACTTTTGACGACTCTTTAGTTAAAAACACTCAAGTTAAAGGGTGAGTGTTCATTTTATTATTATGTTTTTAACCCCTTCACCCCTTTTCCCAAATATACCTTCCTGTAATAATTATGTGTTTACAGCAATTTTTATGCACTAAATATCTCTTGAAATTATGTCCAGAAAGCGCAAAATGACATAGATTTACACTTAGATTTTAAAAAATTTTCCCAGGGGAGCATGCCCCCGGACCCCCCTAGTTTCAGTGTTTTTTTCCCTCCTCCTGTTTTAAGCCCTGACACACACACAAACACGCGCGTACACACATGTGCGAACACACACGCGCACGCGCGCACGCACACATATTCACAAACACATGCATACAATGCAAACGCACACTTGCAGACACACAAAGATTCTTATTGACTCATACATTTATATTTCCATTGATGACACTGATGCACACAGTCAGCATCAATAATCAGCAAAACCTCACACAGGCATAGAAGCTAGATGCAGCGCCATATAATTCAAACATGTCAAATGTCTGGTGACAACAGGTTCACTTCCATTCACTAAGCGAGTTGAAAGCACATGCCACGTTGATGCACAACTCGGACGTGTTTGCCTGCGCCCACTGCCCCCTGGTGTTCGTGTTGGAGAAGATGCGAGCGCTACACATGCGTGTGGTTCACGGCGACAACAGTACTGCTACCTACATGTGCACACTCTGCAACACTTTGTTTGACTGCAGAGAGGACTTACGACGACATAAAGAGGTAGGTGTTATGTATTGCACAGGGGGTGTTGATGTATGAGTGGAATATTGTTTAATGCAACATTGGGAAAGACTACCTCCAACTTCAGTGTTATATAGAACCAATACTGTATGATGTGAAGCGTGAACAGTCAACACGCAAAGTCAGAACAAAATTGAGGCAGCTGAAATGCGTTTTCTAAGAAGAATACGAAATCCAAAACAAGTGTGACTGCCCACGTTAAAGCAAACAGGAACCAGAAAAAACACAAAAGAAGAATAAAAACGTGTATTTAATACAGCTTGTCTTGTTGTATTTATATTAAATATGCGTTCTTATTTTTCTTTCATTTTTTTTTCTGGTTCCTCTAAGAAGAATGTTAAGAATTCCATGAACAGCAAAGAAAACAAACAAGACAGTCTTGAAAGAGGCAAACACAAAAAGAATGTTAATGAAGAAGATTAGGAAAAGACAAGCAACATCTATAAGACATATTATGAGGTGATAGAAATTAGAGCACCTTGTCGTAACAGGAAAGCTGGAGGGAAAAAGAGCACTAGGTGGATGCAGGGAGAAAATGTTTTAGTGAATGGGGACAGAAAGGGTGGGAGATATACCCACAATGACAAAAGATGAATTGTACGGAGGGCCATGATCGCTAGCACCGTATGGCGAGGCACATAATGATAATGATGACCTCCAGCTTGGTAATGGGGTGACATCTCCAGTCCAGCGAGTCCCTTCTGGTGGACTGTAGGTGGCCTCAAGAATGGAGGGTGGCTATGAAATAAGCCAGACTTACCTGGATGAATGAGCGTTCCTGAACTGACTGGTGATGGTATCTATCAGGACACTAGGTAAGGCGACATCTGGAAAATACCCTGCATGTCCTGTGACAGAGCCATCAAGTGAATAAGGGGTTCCCTGTGCTCATAGGTATGTCTTTTGCCCATGAGCTAAGCGTGTGGTAATGCATGCAGAAAACAGACCTGCCAACCAGTACGATTTTGGCGTATTATTTTACGATCATAATTAAATAATACTAAATTACGATCGAGTAAAAAATGATAGGATGCAAAAAAACAAAAACAAAAACAAAAACGATTATAGGTCTAGTAGTGACTTTGAGCCGAGAGCGCCACTGAGAAGACAATCACGATCGGTAAACAAGTGGACTATGGGCGCAGCCATGTTTGTTATTATAAATGAGAATCTCGTCAAACGAGAGTCTCGTACTGGGTCAAACGAAAGTCTCGTACCGACTGTGAGACTTCCGTTTTTGCAAAAAGAAAATGGCGACACGAGGTAGACCGCGTGGTAGTGGCAAAGGAAAACGTGGTGGTGAAGCTGCTTTGGGCACCGGCAGTGAAAGTGTACAGAAAAAGGCAAAAAGAGAACAAACGTTCATCCAGTCGTACTCACAAGAGTACCCATGCATCACTGCATCGAAAGTGGGAAGCACATATGCAAGGTGCAGTGCTTGTGAGTTCGATTTTCTAGTTTCGCATGGCGGGATCGACGATGTAAAAAAGCACGTGACTTCGTTGAGGCACATTGCAAAGGCATCAGCCTTAAGAAACACCTCTTCTCTTGTTGATTATATTCAAAGAACTGAAGATACTGATCTCCAGCCCATTCGTGCAGAGGCATATTTCACGGCGTTTTTGGTGGAACACAACGTGCCACTTTCAGCCTCTGACCATGCTGGACAGTTGTTTAAGAAGATGTTTCCTGACAGCAACATAGCAGATACCTACAGTTCTGCAAGAACAAAAACCACATCCATTGTGAAGGAATGTGCTGAAGATAGTAAGGCTGAACTTGTGCAGTGCATGAAGGGACCCTTTGTGTTAGGTACTGATGGTAGTCAGGAGGGGGAAGACAAGTTCTTTCCCATTGTTGTGAGAGCTGTGGATCCCCATGGAACTATCAAAACTGAACTGCTCAGTGTCCCCTCATGTGAGACGTCAGCCACTGGAGAACACATCTTTCAGTTGTTGGACTCTGAGCTAAGGGCTTACCAGATAGACTGGAGGAACTGCCTGGCATTTGTAACCGACAATGCCAATGTCATGATTGGGGTCAACAAAGGTGTCATCTCGTTCATCAGAGACAAGCATCCAGAGACCTTCTTGGCCAGATGTGTATGCCATCTCCTTAGTCTGACTGTGAAGAAAGCCATGAAGGAGTCTAGCAAGTTTGACCTTGATGACACAATGCGTCAACTGGCCTGGTATTTCTCCAAGAGCACTGGCAGACAGCAACGCCTGAAGCAGATCCAGAAGGAACTAGGCTTGCCAGAGCACAAGGTTGTTGAGCATGTTCCCACCCGATGGCTCTCTCTTGGGGCTGCCTTGGACAGAGCAGTTGAGCAGTGGAACGCTTTGGACAAATTCTTCAAGGAAGAATGCAGTGTGAAGACATCACATGCTTCAAGTACATCTAGTTCTGACCCACCTATGAGGCAAAAACTCGGGGATTTCTTCCGGCGCAAGACCACCAAATTGTATGTCTTGTTCTATGCAACAGTCTTGGAGGTGTTCAACCAAGTCAACAAACTTGAACAGACCGACAGCGCCAGAATCCATCTGATCAAGAGAGACATGGAACGACTGTACAGACGCCTGCTTGTCAGTTATCTGAAGCCAGCTGCTCTGAACAATGGGGCCCTGATGGATGTGGACTTCAAATCCTCATACAACATGAAGCGTGATGAAGACATCTTCATTGGTAGCACCACCCGAGAACACCTGGACTGTGTGGAAAGTAAGCAGCAGCAGATCTTCATGGAGAATGTGAAGACATTCTACAAGGAGGCATGCAAGTACATGAAAGAGAAGCTGAACCCGGCCGAGGAAACTCTATGGAAACATGCAGAGCTTGCGGATGTGAACCTGCAGAAGTCAGTTCAAGCATCTTCTTTGAAATACTTCTTGAAGAAGTTCCCATGCACTCTGCCACCTAACACAACCCCTGATGAGCTGGAGGGAGAGTTTCTGGAGTACCAGGCAGCAGAACTTCCACCTGTGGTGTTGAACCAGCCATCAGCAGAACTGCAGTGGAAGGAGATTGGTGCCATGAAAGATCACAATGGTGCCACTAGACTGAAACATCTGTCCCAGTTCATGCTGTCAATTCTCCTCATCCCTGTGTCCAACTGTGGGTGTGAGAGAATCTTCAGTCAAGTGCGAAGAAACAAGACTGACTTTCGGGGATCCATAGGGGCAAAGACATTGGATGCTCTCATGGTTCTGAAGTCCAAGAAAGGGGGCCCATGCTACAAAGCAGTGTTCTCTGATGAGCTCTTGAAAAAGTGCAAGTCAGCTACCAAAAGGCAGCACACTGAGCACAGTGCAACAAGCTCTACCGACACAACTCAGTAACTTTCAAAGTGTGCCTTGTTGGCTTCAAATTGTCATTTTGACAATGCAGTTTGTAGCGAAGCAGACATTAGAATTTATGTTTTTTGAGTGAATCATATGTGATTGTGCCTCAGTGGAGACAGACACTGGAACTCATAGTGATCAATATATGTGGAAAACAGACACTTGAACTCAGAATTTGTGATGCATGTGAAAAAAGACATTAGAAGTGATACATGTGAAAATATGTGTTCCTGGAGCCACAAATGACGAGACGAATCTACTTTATAATGAGGTATATAATTCTTTGTATACTTGGAATACTACTGTTTTTGAAAAAATACTATAAAAAATTTATAAAGGTACTATTGCAGGCTTAGAGGGGTTGGCAGGTCTGAGAAAACAAGAGTGCTGAAGTCAGAGGTACGAGATATCTGTGGGCTTTTTCATACAAACCATGGTATGCATGTAATATAATGCCAATGTGTACACCGTCACCCACACCAGATGAGAATGGTAATCACCCATTGAGGTCTTTACAGGGTGGAGAAAAGCCAGGTCCTGCACCTCAGCAGGATCCATCCCCAGATATTGGGGTCCTACCTGTCATCTTGTTGTGCCAGTGTTAGTGGGAGGAAGGCTACTGGCTGCTATAACACTTCTGCCCACCAAGCTCCATGGCAGTCAGCAAGAAGTGGACAAATGGCCACATCCATCACCAGTTGTGTCCTGACGCTGTAGATAACACATGAAGGATAATGATAATCATAATTTATTTTTAATAATAATCATGATTTATTTTCCAGTTGTAGAAGTTATGAGCTAAAAGCCGTTTTTTTTTTTCAAACTTGCCATTACTTAGGCCTACATGCTGTGTGTTTTCAATGTTTCCTTAAGCTAATCACTGACACAACTTAATAGATCTTTAATTTGCATATCTGGTCGTTGAATGTCGGAAAATGGAGACATGATTGTGTCATGGCCGTGTGGTTTTGTGTTTTCAGCAGGTGCATGGACTGGGGTTCACACCTCAGGACACAGAAAAGAAGCTGGTCGTCACTCCCCCGAAACACCGGCCTCCCAGATTAGGCAAATGTAAGATTGTTTTTCTTTGTTGTGTTTCCAGTTGGTAACATATTTTGTTGCACACTGTCATGGTTTCGTTCTTGACTTTAACTTGCCTGTTAGCTTGGTTGGTGAATTTTAACTCTTTGACTCCTGCACCCTGTCCACCAGCATCCTGCATTGTCAACCATGCTAGCAAAACAAAAAATTAACCCTTTGACTTCCTCGCCCTGTCCACTAACTTCTTGCAGGAAGCTGATGGATAGGGTGATGGAGTCAAAAGGTTAAGTTTTTGCAGTTGGTGGATAACTGGTGGAAGTAAAACTGTGATCATCTGTACAAGGACTGCTTCCTTCAGACTGTGTTTCATAGTCATTTAGGTGTTGTCGGACTGGGTTTTACCTTGTAACTGAGCGACAGTGTTAAAATTGCGTTTCCAACAAGGTGGAAAGAGGTGCATGAAATTGAAGGTTTTAATTTAAGAAGCTCTCAAATAGATTCCTGCGAAGGGTTCTGAACAAAGAATCAAACAATGTGAATCCAGTATATCCAGTGGAGCAAAGAAAAATGTTCCGTTGTTACGGGAATGTGCCAGGAAAGCTTTCATTTTTTGCTGTTGTTGTTTTGTTTTGTTCGGTTTTTTTTGCATGTGCATACTGTTTCGGTTTACTTGTAACAGGAATATATACTTCGTCCAAATTTTAAAAAAAATTCCTTCCTTCTATTTTTTGGTGATCTTTGTGGTTGTTTGGTAATCTAAACTTTGGTCAAAATTGTGCCATACAAAGGACAAGTCATGCTTTTTTGACTACAACTGCATTGATTTGATAATGATATCATTGGTGTGCATGTTGCAGGAGAAACGTCAACAGAGGCCCCTTCAAGTGTCCACATTGCCCAGCTGTGGAGTTTGCAGACCTGGCCTTGTTACAGCGACATCGGCGCCAGATGCACCCAGGCCCTATTCCCGTCCACTGCAGCTTCTGTGGAATTGGCTACAAGAGCCTGAGTGCCATGAGGAATCACCTGAAAACACACCTGCCCCACAGGTGCCTGAAGGGTAAAACCACCCCCAGCATGCTGCAGTGTCCATTCTGCAACCATGTGGTGCCAGTGCGCTGCTCCTCACTGCTGGTGTTCCACACGCTGAAAAAACACAAAGATCGCTTCCCCTACACATGCAGCCTGTGTCACCAGAGCTTCGCCATGCAGAAACCCCTGATGATTCACTTGAAGCAGGCCCATCAATCTTGTATGGCTGATCCTTCTGACAGTTCATCAGCATCTAATTGTGTTGTAAACCTAAATTCTCAGGCTGGGAACTCATCCAACACCGTATCTACCAGTTGTGCTGGGAACGTTCCGGTGTCTGTGGTCCCCTTCGATTCGTTAAATGACATGTTTTTCGGGCTGCCTTCGGAAGTGCAGAACGAAATTCAGGTGATCGTAGGACGTGGAGAGAAAGCCATGGTGACCATAACCGATGAGAGGGGAAGCACGCAGACTGTCATCTTCACTCCCAACAGCCCCCACTCTACTGTCCCTGACCAGAAGATACTGCATACTGTGTCCCTCTTGCCCCTTGCCAGTCAGGACGCACATTCACTTCACCTTGAAACAGCATTGGCAGAAAGCAGTAATGTCAACTTGGCGACAGAGGAGATGTCATCATCAGAAAATCTGGTGATTGAAGTGTACATGACCTCTGACTCCAACGTCACCATGGAGACAGGGGAAACAGACAGCACAGGATCTTCTTCGAGATCAGTTGATGTTGGTGGTGCCATGGAAACGGTTCACATAGCTTCCGAGTTTTTGCAAAACACTGATACGACATTTGGTAATTTTGTTGTTGCGAAAGAAATGGAAGTTTTATCAGGTGGCTCCGATGTATCGATTTCCACCAACTATCATGGGGGTGCTACTGTTAAACAGGAAATAGTCAGAGCAGAAGAGAGAGAGGAGGAAGTTAAACAGGAAATATTCAGAGAGGAAGAGAGAGAGGAGGAAGTTAAACAGGAAATATTCAGAGAGGAAGAAAGAGAGGAGGAAGAAGGATGTGTGAAAGAGGAGGCAGGTAGTGTTGGCGCTGCGAGCAGGATCATGCCAGAATTACTTATAGACAGTGCTGAAGACACAGCTTGACTAGTGAAGTAAGACAAATCACTGAAACATATGTTTCTGCAAAACAATCCCTCTAGCTATGCAGGACTGCCTGGTTGTTGTGATTAAACTTTTGACTGAAAACGTGATGTCCCGAGTTCAGCACCAGCTCACAACACGAAAACTGGCCTCTTTGCTGCCCCATCTTAACCCTTTGACTCCCGCACTCTTCTCACCAACTGCAGAAACTTAACCCTTTGACTTCTTCAACCTATACACCAGCTTCCTTGAAGGCAGCTCTTGGATAGGGTGAGGAAGTCGGAGGGTTAAGTTTTTGCTTGGCTAGCATGGTTGACAATGCAGGATGCTGGTGAACAGGGTTCAGGAGTCAAAGGGTTAATGCTCCGATCATTCTGGTGTTGTCAGTGCTTCAAAGGTCCTATTCTACCTCCTCCAAGACCTTGGCTGTGCACAGGATTTTGCATAGGCTCAAGGAGTCTGCCAGATGGCAGATTGATTCAAGCATATACAGAATAGTCCTAGTGTGATGAATCGCTCTTAAGTAAACTCTTTACGCCATGCGGTGGGATAAGCACCAGTGGTCACAAATACTGTGTTCACAGATATGCAGGCTGAAAGTCCTTCAGCACGAAAAAAAAATTGTGCTTATCAATAGACAGAACCATGGTCACAATCGGTGTGCTATCATTTTCTTCCTTGCTGGTCCATTCACCTGTATGTGTTCAATAAAGTATTACGTACTTGCTCTTACTTGTATTGAGTGCATTTTAGGCGAAACAAGATAATTTAGCAACTAAGTAACATAACTCTTGAGAGTCACGGAATGTTCTGAGCTTACCACTTTATGCTTGAGTCACGGAATGTTCTGAGCTTACCACTTTATGCTTTGTGGCTGCGTCTATGCTAGCAGAATGGGTAGCGCAAACTGTGTTGGGTTTGAGAAATTCTACATGGGAGATAACTCCATGACTCTTAAGAGTTATGTTACTTAGTTGATATTTAAAATTCTCCCTGCTTCCCTCTTATTTTCTTTGGTATTAACCCTTTGACTCCCGCACCCTATCTACCAACTACAAAAACTTAACCCTTTGATTCCCTCACCCTATCCACCAGCTTCCTGCAGGAAGCTGGTGGATAGGGTGAGGGAATCAAAGGGTTAAGTTTTTGCTTTGCTAACATGGTTGGCAATGCAGGATGCTGGTGACCGGAGTGCGGGAGTGAAAGGGTTAAGATAATTTAGACCCGTTTTTATATCTGTTTTAGTGTCCTTAGTTTTGTTAAAATTTGTATTCATGTTTGTTTTCTTTAATCCCCAGTATGGTAAGTTAGAGTGGTCAGTGCAAGGGGCATCTCCTTAGATTATGAGGGCAAATGCATTGACATGTGTACTTTTTCCCCCTGTTGAAGTATTGTTTGTTTTGAAATGGTTACAGATGGCTCTATGTTGTAGGCTGGGCTTGAATCAAAAATAACAGTAAGATAGAGGGGCCTTTAGACTTCAGATTTATTCCTGCTGGACAGAAAGTTAATAGACTTGTGCCTGCCACCGTCACCTATGGCGATGGAATAGAAACGAGTTTGACATTCTTGCGGCTGTTGTTTTTGTTACAAAATAGGAACAACTAATAGCGGAGACATCATCACTCACAAGTCTTGGTGTGCCTATAAAATGTAATATAATGATGAGAGCGCTATAGTCAAGTGGGAAAGTTTCAAGTCTACCAGTTGGATAGTCCTGGGTCTGATTCTTGTGGATGCCTCAGTGGGGTGGGAAAGGAATGGGATTTTTCTGATCTCTTAGGTCAACGTGTGTGCAGATGTACCGGTGCCTAAATCCCTTTCATACATGACTGAATGCAGAAAATCAAATACGCATGTTAAAGATCCTGTAAATCATGTCAGTGGTTGGGTTATGGAAACATGGAAACACCAAGTATGCACACCATCCAAAGACACAAGATTGTAACGTAGTAGGGTGCAGTCAGTTCACTGAACAAGTTTGAGCTCTCCACACACCAAAAAATCATCATGAATAATGCGCTGTAGGTCTGAATGAGATTGGAGAATAGCTCTACATGAAAATGATTTGTGATACTAGAACAAACAGGAAATCATAGTGCTACACTGAAAACATTTGTGAACAGATCAAGAAATCATACAGCTATACTGAAATGATTTCATAGTAGAACAGATCATGAAATCATAGTGCTACATAAAAAAGATTTGTGATGGTAGAACAGATCATGAAATCATAGTACTACACTGAAAAGATTTGTGATGGTAGAACAGATCATGAACTCATAGTACTGCACTGAAAAGATTTGTGATGGTAGAACAGATCATGAAATCATAGTGCTACACTGAAAAGATATGTGATAGTAGAACAGATCATGAAATCAGTGCTACATTGAAAAGATTTGTGATACTAGAAGTAGCATATATATATTTTATCAGAAAACCATAAAAACACAAAAATGATTGGTGATACTAGGACAGATCATGAAATCATAGTGCTACACAAAGATATGTGATACTAGAACAGATCACAAAATCATAGTGCTACACAAAGATATGTGATACTAGAAAAGACCACGGAATCATAAAGCGACACAAAGATATGTGATACTAGAAAAGACCACGAAATCATAGTGCCACACAAAGATATGATACTAGAACAGATCATGAAACCATATTGCTACACAAAGATGTGTGATACTAGAAAAGACCATGAAATCATAGTGCTACACAAAGATATGATGCTAGAACAGATCATGAAATCATAGTGCTACACAAAGATACGATACTAGAACAGATCATGAAATCATAGTGCTACACAAAGATATGTGATACTAGAACACATCATGAAACCATAGTGCTACACAAAGATGTGTGATACTAGAACACATGAAATCATAGTGCTACACAAAGATATGTGATACTGGAACACATGAAATCATAATGCTACACAAAGATATGTGATACTAGAACAGACCAGGAATTCATAGTGCTACACAAAAAAGATTTGAGATATTAGAACAAACAGGAAATCATAGTAAGGGCCTACTATAATATAGCAAAAAACAATACTAGGACAATTTTGGAAAACATGTCCTTTTTGCACAAGGTTCCTTTTAGCCCAAAGTTCCTTGGGCAGATCTTACTACAAGGATGATTGTAGTGTGTGGAATGATTGTACTGTCACTGCCTAGTGTTTGTACTGGCCTGGGCTTAACTCTTTAAGACTACAGTACAATACAGTAACTGCTTGTAAACAGACCTCTATTGTTCATGAATGTCAAATTTGCTGTTTTTGATAATGATTAATGTTGAATTTTTATGAGCATGTCGTTTTACTTATTATTTTAAGGCTTAACTCTTTGAAGACGTAATACAGTTGCCTCGCACAACCACTGTGGACGTGATCAACGGGACCTGCCACAACCCTTGGAGACGCACGATTTTGGGGTTTTTCAAAAAATTCTCAAAAATACAGATTTTACAGCACAAGAACATATTTTATATCAAAATAAAATTCAATTTACGCTCTTTGAGCTGAAGCTACATACAAGGACAATACATCTATTCTACTTACCTTCCTAGAAGGTGAAATGGGGTAGGGTTTTGGCTCTGGGAAAGAAGATTTTGATTGACAGTAATCCAACACATAAAGTCAGTGAAACACCCATTCTTGACCAGGTAATCCAGAAATCCAGGTAATCACAAGTCCTTGGTATGACCAGAAGATATAAAAGAACAAACACAGCTTTGTTTTCACACAGGTGAAGCAGCAAAGTGATTATGACGATCCTTTGAAGAAGAAGAAGGCCTAAATGTCGCCATTTTGGTGCAAGGACAGTCACTCCGGTTGGTTTGGATAAAGGCAAAAACTGTAACTAATCGGGATAAAATCGATGCAAGGGAAGTAACAAACACTTCAGAAGATACCAAAGAGTGTTCCTATATGTGTAGTTAGTTCCCCTAGACCAGTGACCGACTTGTATCTATTTTTAAAAACTGCAGCGGAATATCCGCTATCACGTCTCTAATGGTTTGGCCAGCTGCAGCGGAATGTCCGTTGTCACGTCTCTAATGGTTTGACCTGATGCAGCGGAATGTCCGTTGTCACGTCTCTAATGGTTTGACCTGATGCAGCGGAATATCCGCTGTTACGTCTCCGAAGAGTTAATGTTTGTTAAGACTGTGAACATGATGTACATGTGTGTGACATGTTGAATTTGAAGTCAGTTTTCACCAGCATGTGTTCTACCAATGTCATTTTTTTGCTTAAATTCTTTCACATTTTGCCAAAATACAAAATTAGTAACAAATCTAACATAACACATTTTTGTCCATAACGCTTAAAAAGTCTTGCAGCACTTTGCTAGTAGATGCCACTCTTGTTGGCAAATACGAGTTGATGCAAGTCAGCCTGTAAGGAGGCACTGTCAAAGCTCATGCAACTCGAGGATAGAGCAAATTAACACCGAAATCATTTTTATCTGTCTACCAGTGAAATCAGTATTGAAATTATCAAATCTGTCCACCAGTGAAATTAATACTGAAATAATCTAGTCTGTCCGCCAGTGAAATTAATACTGAAATAATGTAGGCCTAATCTGTCCACCGGTGAAATTAATACTGAAATAATGTAATCTATCCACCAGTGAAAGTAATACTGAAATAATCTTATCTGTCCACCTGTGAAATTAATACTGAAATAATCTTATCTGTCCACCAGTGAAATCAATACTGAAATAATCTTATCTGTCCACCAGTGAAATTAATACTGAAATAATCTTATCTGTCCACCAGTGAAATCAATACTGAAATAATCTTATCTGTCCACCAGTGAAATTAATACTGAAATAATCTAATCTGTCCACCTGTGAAATCAATACTGAAATAATGTAATCTGTCCACCAATGAAATCAATACTGAAATAATCTTATCTGTCCACCTGTGAAATTAATACTGAAATAATCTTATCTGTCCACCTGTGAAATTAATACTGAAATAATCTTATCAGTACACCTGTGAAATCAATACTGAAATAATCTTATCTGTCCACCAGTGAAATTAATACTGAAATAATGTAATCTGTCCACCTGTGAAATCAATACTGAAATAATCTTATCTGTCCACCAGTGAAATTAATACTGAAATAATGTAGGCCTAATCTGTCCACCGGTGAAATTAATACTGAAATAATGTAATCTATCCACCAGTGAAAGTAATACTGAAATAATCTTATCTGTCCACCAGTGAAATCAATACTGAAATAATCTTATCTGTCCACCAGTGAAATTAATACTGAAATAATCTTATCTGTCCACCAGTGAAATCAATACTGAAATAATCTTATCTGTCCACCAGTGAAATTAATACTGAAATAATCTAATCTGTCCACCTGTGAAATCAATACTGAAATAATGTAATCTGTCCACCAATGAATCAATACTGAATAATCTTATCTGTCCACCTGTGAAATCAATACTGAAATAATCTTATCTGTCCACCAGTGAAATTAATACTGAAATAATGTAATCTGTCCACCTGTGAAATCAATACTGAAATAATCTTATCTGTCCACCAGTGAAATTAATACTGAAATAATGTAATCTGTCCACCTGGAAATCAATACTGAAATAATGTAATCTGTCCACCTGTGAAATCAATACTGAAATAATTTTATTTATCCACCAGCTTCATGCCAGATCCAGCAAATAGGTTGAGGGATTGAAAGGGTTAAGTTCTTGCTTTGCCACCATGGCTGATAATGGCAGGAAGCTGGTAGGTAAGGTAAGGGTGTCAAATGATTAACCCTTACACTCCCACAGCCTGTCCATGAGCTGTGGAAAAACTTAACCCTTTCACTCCATCACCCCAACCATGTGTGTGAGGGGGAGAGGAGAGGGGGAGAGAAAAAGAAAGAGAGAGGGTTTCACAGGTGCCTCTGAACTTCCATAGTTATCGAGCTGGTTTATGCTTCTTGTCATAACAACGCATGCAGTTTGAACATTCTGATTTTGAAATAATGTGACTACAAATATCACGTTTTGAACTTACTGGTAATAGCAAGTAGGCCTACTTTACCACTAATCATTCTTTAGTAGCTGTAAAATAAAATAAAAAAGCAGTAAAAATGGTGCATCAGCTGGGGAAAAAAAACAAACGCCAACAGCTCAGCAGCTGGGAGCTTCCACCTTGTGCACTGGCCATTGTGAAAGAATTAACCTATCTCCGGGATCTATCCTCACAACTATAATTTTGACCAACCACCGAGCTCCATGGCAGTTGGAGCTGAAAAAAAGGGGGGGTGGGGCACATTCATGGCCAAATGTGGCTGGACTATGCAGATGGCAAATGAAAAAAGAACAAAGACAACTTTCAGTTTTGTCTTCCATGCTCCGTGTGTGAATGATTGAACAGTGTTAATACTAGTTTGGATTTTACGCAAAGAACAAATAAAGTATTCGTTTTAGTTGTGCAATGTTGTGTTTTGTTCACTGTGGGAATCTTGGCCATCCATTTATGTTAAAGGTGAAAACTGATGACAGTCTCTTTACCTTTCTCTGTGTGCATGTGTGTGTGTGGTGTGTAGCTACAAACTGACGACAGTCATCTTTATCTTGTTGTGTGTGTGTGTGTGTGGTGTGTAGCTACAAACTGACGACAGTCATCTTTATCTCTGTGTGTGTGTGTGTGTGGTGGTGTAGCTACAAACTGACGACAGTCATCTTATCTCTGTGTGTGTGTGTGTGTGTGGTTGTAGCTACAAACTGACGACAGTCATCTTTCTCTGTGTGTGTGTGTGTGTGTGTGTGTGGTGTGTAGCTACAAACTGACGACAGTCATCTTTATCTGTGTGTGTGTGTGTTGGTATGTAGCTACAAACTGACGACAGTCATCTTTATCTGTGTGTGTGTGTGTGTGTGTGTGTGTGTGTGTGTGTGTGTGTGTGGTGTAGCTACAAACTGATGAGTCATCTTTATCTCTGTGTGTGTGTGTGGTGTAGCTACAAACTGATCAGTCATCTTTACCTTTCTCTGTGTATGTGTGTGTGTGTATGTGTGTGTGTGTGTGTGTGTTGGCTACAAAATGATGACTGTCGTCTTTACCTTTCTGTGTGTGTGTGTGTGTGTGTGTGTGTGTGTGTGTGTAGAGCTACAAAATGATGACTGTCGTCTTTATCTTTCTGTGTGTGTGTGTGTGTTGTGTAGCTACAAAATGATGACTGTCGTCTTTACCTTTCTGTGTGTGTGTGTGTAGCTACAAAATGATGACTGTCGTCTTTACCTTTCTCTGTGTATGTGTTGTGTGTGTAGCTCAGAGCCTGGAATTCGTCACGGAAACGAGGATTTCCGCGGAAATCAAAATCGAAAATCGCGCAAAAAAATATTTTTCGCGTTAAAAGTCGTTCTGACTTGGATAAGCCTTCTAGCTAGTTTTGATGAATATGTCTGTGTATGAACATACTGAAACGATCTGCTGTGTATGATGGATCCTGATCTTGTGCCCAATGTTTATTAAATACTCTTTTGACTGATATTTATTGTGATTTTCAGTGTGTTAGATGCCTTTAAATTTGTCTCCAGAATGCCCAGATTTTAGTCTTGATTTTAAAAATTTTCCGGGGGAGCATGCCCCGGACCCCCCTAGAAGTTTCCTTTTTTTTTTTCTTAGCAATTCCAGGCTCTGGTAGCTACAAAATGATGACTGTCATCTTTACCTTTCTCTGTGTATGTGTGGTGTGTGTGTGTGTGTGTAGCTACAAACTGATGAGTCGTCTTTACCTGTGTGTGTGTGTATAGCTACAAACTGATGACGGTCATCTTTACCTGTGTGTGTATGTGTGTGTGTGTGTGTAGCTACAAACTGATGACGGTCATCTTTACCTTTCTGTGTGGTGTGTGTGTGTGTACGTGTTATGTTTTGCCTTGCTAATGTACTACATATACACATTCCATGTTGGTGTGTTACTCTTGTGTTTACATGTACATGTGTGTGTATGCGAGAGACATTCAGAGAGAGAATCCTACGGATATTTCAAACATCCTAGGTTTGGAGTTCTGTTTTTGTTTGTTTTGTTTCTTTCTTTTTTTTCCATTATGGTACATAACTGTGTGTGTTGTGTTCACCACAGGATCAAGTAACCATTTCATGATAGCAAAGTAAAAACTTAACCCTTTGATTCCCTCATCCTACCCACCAGCTCCCTGCAGGAAAGTGGTGGATACGGTGACCACTCCCTCATGTTATCCACCGGGTTGCAAGAAGCTGGTGGACAGGGTGGGGGGAGTCAAAGGGTTAAGATGGTGGATACAGTGAGAGAGTCAAAGGTTAAGTATACAGTGAGAGAGTCAAAGGGCTAATTTTTTTCAGCTGGTAGATAGGGTGCAGGCGTCAAAGAGATATGCTCGCACGTATCCATAAATGAAGAGCACAAACTGGAACCAATGTTCACATAGAACTTTACTTTTCTTCAGTGTACTGTCTATAGGCTGAACAACAAATGACACTAATCTTCTTAAGTATTCAAGACAATCTTTATACATAATAATTACACATATTTCAAACAGTACAAATGGACACCACCCCTCCTCCAGTTAAGTCACCAAAACTGCCTGAAACTCAATAAGATAACGCTGTACAACTTACAACTGGACAAGATTATAGCAGTTGTACAAACTGCAGCGACACTGAACAACTTACGAACTACTATAAAATCATTACAGTGCACAAACTTCTGAACTCGTAATTTTCTAGTGGTGCTAAGAGACGAGGGATGTGAGAGTTTGCTTTCCATATTCAACGACTTAGCTGTCCATAATCAAAGGATAGGTTTCCACAGTCGATCATCATTATTCAGAAAAAGCCATAAAATGGAAATAGTCTCTAATCATTCATAACTAAGAGATCAAGGACAGGGAGAAGGCTAACACATGTCTTGCACAATTCCAGGTATTAATACCCACCCTACATCCAAATGCAAATAGTACTGGGGCTGCAGATTATTCTCCTTCATAATTGACTGGCAAATTTATACAGCAGAAAGTGTACTGAGAGGGAGGGGGTGGGGGAGATAGGGAGTGGGAATACAAGGATGATTTTTTTTGTTGAAAACTGAGCAACTATTAACACCCCCCCCCCCCCCCCCAATCCTCCAACAATCAAATTTCAGTTACACAAAACTTGTCCAAGTAGCCTGCAACCCCCTCCCCCAAATACATAATGTAACATATACTATTTGCCCACCAAGTCCAGGGCTTCTGTATCACTGACAAATAATGACGCTTGCAGTCTGTGCCAGTGTCCATTATTATGACTGGTGCTGTTTGGTCTTGCGGTGCACGATGTCTCGCAGCTGGGAGAGAATCTTGATTTCTCGCTTGCTGCGCTCCTCGTGGTTGAACTTGGCCAAGGCTCGCTTCTCGTCTGCGCTGTAAATCTGGTTTTCCTTTCTCAGACGCACGGCCTCCATACGACGATGCCTGGTGAACATACGACACACTTGTGTAATGATATAACCAAAGGCATTTATGAATATTTTATGAAAGAGCCCCTTGAAGGCATCTAACTACACATACCCTCATTCATGCACAGGTGGTCCCAAACATAAACACGGGCAAAACATAAAACACAGACACTCATGCACACACACACATATACACAACACACAACAAACCACACACACATACTCCTTCTGCACACTATTGCACAACAAACACATACACATACAAAAACCCCACCACCACATCTCACCAACAACCCTGCCACATACTCCTTCTGCACACTTACTTGCACCACCACACACACACACACCACACACACACACACACACACCACACACACACACACACACACAGAGTTTACCTGCTGCCAGTCTAATACAATCCTGAACCTCAAAGGCAGTAATAACTTCACACAGACACAAATGTTGACTACCAATCAGAAGACCCCAGTTGAATACTGCCTGGATACTTCCGTATCATAGGTAAACGGTGAATATTTTTCTGATCTCCCAAGTCAACATACATGCTGCAGACCTACCAGTGCCTAAATACCCATCATGCATATACACATGCTGAATATCAAATATGTAAATTCAAGGTCTTGTAAGTTATGTCAGAGGCTGGCTTTGTGGAAACATGAAAAACCTAGCATAAATGCCCACCAAAGTTGGAGTATGCAGACTGTGCAGTGACATTCTGCCTGCGCAGTGTGGACAAAATAACATGCATACACACATCCAAGAAATATAATCAGTATGTTTTGATAAGAAAAAACCCAAAAGCAAACACCTGAACTTCATACTAGTCATAGCCAGCAAGCTCCTTGCTAAATAAACTGATCTTGCCACAACCAAGAACATATACACACACACACTGACACCACCTCTCTCTCTCACACCACACATACACACACTGATCTTGCCACAACCAAGAACATATACACACACACACTGACACCACCTCTCTCTCTCACACCACACACACACACACTGATCTTGCCACAACCAAGAATATATACACACACACACTGACACCACCTCTCTCTCTCACACCACACACACTGATCTTGCCACAACCAAGAACATATGCACACACACACACTGACACCACCTCTCTCTCTCACACCACACACTGATCTTGCCACAACCAAGAACATATGTACACACACTGACATGACACCACCTGACATAAACACACACACACACTGATCTTGCCACAACCAAGAACATATGCACACACACACTGACACCACCTCTCTCTCTCACACCACACACACACACACTGATCTTGCCACAACCAAGAACATATGCATACACACACTGACACCACCTCTCTCTCTCACACCACACACACACACACACACTGATCTTGCCACAACCAAGAACATATGCATACACACACTGACACCACCTCTCTCTCTCACACCACACACACACACACACACTGATCTTGCCACAACCAAGAACATATGCACACACACTGACATGACACCACCTGACATAAACACACACACACACTGATCTTGCCACAACCAAGAACATATGCACACACACATTGACACCACCTCTCTCTCTCACACCACACACACTGATCTTGCCACAACCAAGAACATATATACACACACACAGACACCACCTCTCTCTCTCATACCACACACACACACACTGATCTTGCCACAACCAAGAACATATGCACACACACTGACATAACACCACCTGACATAAACACACACACACACACACCTGCACCCACCCATCCCTCACACACAGAGGCATACACACACACACACTACCCCCCCCCCCCACACACACACACACCAACAGGTCTTACCTGCTACCACTCATGACATAACCCTGATCCTCATAGGCAGCAATCTCATTGCTGGACAAGCCGATCTCACCACGACGGGGAATACGTTTGCCTTCCGCAATATAGGCCGCCATGGCCGCACCTTCACCCGGCAACAAGGCTTTGCCATAACTGCACAACAACAAGACGGCTTCAATTAACACCAAATATCTTTAGCTATGTGTCATGTTTCATCAGTGACGCAGTCGTATCATCTCACATATCATTATTGAGGCAAACAGTACTGATATAATCCTCCGATTCCTGCACCCTATCCACCAATTGCAAAAACTTAACTCTGATTCGCAGGAAGCTGATGGATAGGGTGAGGGAGTCGAAGGGTTCAGTTTTGCTTTGCTAGCATGGTTAACAATGCAGGATGCTGGTGGACAGGAAATCAAGAAAGGGTTAATCAAGAGGAATGCATCACATCTGGACAATTCCATATGTGCTCCATCCAAATCTGCCAGTTATTATCTGGCAAGCCTCTGTGAGCCTACACAAAACCCTCCATGCCCTAGCAATGTCTTGAAATGGGGAGGGGGAGGGGAGCCACGAAACACTGAGCTTACACCATCAGAATGATGGAAACATTAACCCTTTGACTCCCACACCCTATCTGTCAACTGCAAAAACTTAACCCCTTAATTCCTTCACTCTTTCCACCGGCTTCCTGCAGGAAGCCAGTGGATAGGGTGAATAAGTCGAAGGGTTAAGTTTTTGCTTTGCTAGCATGGTTGACTAGACAGGATGCTGGTGGACAGGGTGCAGGAATCAAAGAGTAAAGATGGGCAGCAAACTTTGGTGTTTTTTTTAAAATATTTTTTTTATCTTAACCCTTTGACTCCCACACCTTATCCACAAACTGCAAAAACTTAACCTTTCGAGTGCATCACCTTCTCCACAAGCTTCCTGCTGGAAGATGGTGGATAGGATAAGTCAATGGGTTAACATTTTGCTTTGCTAGCATGGTTGACAATGCAAGATGCTGGTGGACAGGGTGCGAGAGTCAAAGGGTTAAAGCTCAGCCAACTGCGTAGAGCCTTATCAGTGCTATAACTGTTTCAAAACATACACAATACTTCAACTGGACAAAAACAAAAAAGGAGAAGAAAATTAAGTATGAATATCAACGCATTCACACACATAACCTAAGGAAATGCCCCCGGCGTTGATCACTTCATCCAATTTATCACAAAGGGGATTTAAAAAACAAACAAACCTGAATACAAATTCAAACATAATTAAGGACTCTGAAATGTATATAAAAATGGGCCTAAATTACCTAAGTTGCTTCCCCATATTTCATTTCCTTAGAGCCAAAAATTCACTTAACTCTATTGTGACTGCACTTGCCACTGCTGAGCTTTCCTGCTGGCCTAGGGCTGCCACAGTGAAATCACTGAGAACTGTCGCCTTTGAGCCATTTTCCATCGATTTTAGACAAAGAAACCGGCAAAACGTAGCTGAAGCGTTCAACGGAAGTTCCCTCCACAAGGGAAACAACTGAATCATTACATAACAAAAGTAGAGGGAGTTATTATATACCCTAGACCGTCTGTTACTATGATCGAAGTAGCCCGTCCTCAGTGAGAGCTCAGCTGTTACATCAATCGAAGTAGCCCGTCGTCAAAGAGTTAATACATGTAGGCCTACTAAATTATCAATCCTAAAGAGAAAATACATAGGACTTTATCAAACACATACAGGTGAATGGACCAGCAAGGCAGAAAATGATAGGAAGAAACAACAGAAAGCAAAGGAACAAGGCAGAAACAGAAAGTGACAGAAAAGAGGAAATGTCCAGCACAGAAGGTGGGGATACTGTTTATACTGAAAGAGCTCCCAGCATCCCCTCAGGGAAAGGCAGCAAGCAGACCAATTCTTAACCCTCTGACTCCCACACCCTGTTCACCAACTGCAAAAATTTAACCCTTTGACTCCCTCACCCCTCAGAAGGCTGGTGGATAGGATGAGGGAGTCAAAGGGTTAAGTTTCCGATTTGCTAGCATGGTTGACAAAGCAGGATGCTGGTGGACAGGGTGCAGGAGTTAAAGCGTTAATGTTGTTGGCTGAAATAGATCTGGAGATAAGACAACACTACACTGAACACAACAGACAGGAACACGTACTCCAGAGGTTTGACGCCAGCTGCACTTTCCACGTAAGGTTTGGGTCCAACCAGCTCCCCGTCTTCATCATTGTCTATGTCTGTCAAAACACAAGTTACAATAATTCATTCAAAAATTCGAAAATAATGCACTGCCAAAAAATGTTCCAATATACATGACAAAAACAATATATATGTGCATTTACATGTACACACACACACACACACTAAAACATAAACGCTATCCTGCTTGTTTAAAGAACAAAATGCACACACAAAATTCAAAATGGGAGTGGGACTTTAAGCATAAAATCATATCAGTGCTACTTAAAGATAACAATCTTCCATTGTCTTGCTTGACAGAAAGACCAAATTGAAAGGGAAATTAAAAAAAAAATTATGACAGCATATTGACTTTTAATGACAAATACGTATCCCTCTCCTTCCTCCCATCCTCTCCCCAGCACACACACACACGCCTGTACACATGCACGCATGCATACACACACACATACGCCAAGACAGTACTGTTTTTTCCCATTACGTTTTTTCCTTTTTTCTTTTGTATACGCTTTACAAAAGTCAGTTCACACACACACACACACACACACACACACACACACACACACACACACACACACACACAAGCACACTTTCCCCTTGACATACTTCTCTCAATCCACATGGGTTCTCCTTCCTCGTCATCAGACACTTCACTGTCGTTGCTTTCGTCCTCATCACCTTCACTGCTTTCCTCAGACTTCTTTTTATTCTTCTTGCTGGATTTGCGTGACTTCTTACTGGAAACCAAACAAAATGACACGCCAAGTAGTACTGACACCAATGCAGAATTTTCATGGATACATAATTCTTCACAAAATAATTTTTTTCTTTTCTTGAATTCTCTTTTCGAAGAACAGATGCAGTCATCAAACTGACCTGTTTGTTGGTCTAAAAACAGGTCAATCACATGATGCTTTTATTACCAGCATGACACCCTAAAGAAACAACACCCAAATGTGTGGCTTAACTCACTCGCTACGTACAATTATGCCCCTTGCTGTTCCCCTGATACGCACCATTTGTATAGGTCATGAGAAAAATTCTCATACAAACAAATGAAAACAGAGAGCTTTGAAATTTGGCAGGTCATATATTAAAAGATTGGTGTACAACATGCTGAAATTTCAACTGTCCAACCCTCATGGTTGCTGAGTAATGGTACAAGTACAATTAAAGAAATTTTCAGGTGAAAATGTCTTCCAAAATACACAGTCAGGTCAATACATCAGTTCCCACAGTCACATTTTGAATGAAATTTCATAAAATCCAACTTGCACGCACTCCAAGTGCACTGAAGGAAGAGATCGTCTTGCAGAGCGCTGAGATGTCGAATACAGTTCGGCCATTTGCTTTTCAGTCGTCTGCTTTGCTGCAGAGCTAGTGGGTTGTGAACTTTGCACTGTCCACACACCAACTGCAGGGTACAGTGGCCTAATGGCTTGAAACGAGGCTAAGAATGACTGAAGAATCTATTTCTGGCCATTAGTTTTGGTTGATGGAAATACTGAAAGCCCCGCAATTTTTCAAAACCCAAGTTGGATTTCTATGACGCTCGTACACAAGCACTGCTGAGACATGATCGGGAAATCCCCAAGCTTGTAGTGAGAGAGTTAACAGTGGATTGAATCCATGATCCTTGTGCTGCCTGCATGGCTCTCTAACAAGATGAGGTAAAGCAGACGCTATACTGTTTTTGTTATTTAAAACCCAGCCCACCGCACAGAATCAGATCAGGGCTATGACCATCTCAAATGTACAGCATACCTCACAGAAGATTTACAACAAAAAACCCAAAAAAAAACAAGACAAAAAACCTGGAAAAGAACACTAAGCAGACATATCAAAGCAGTCGCACATATATAATCTATGGATACACCCTTGGTGTTGACCACTCTGTCTAGTCTATCATCGGGGGATTTAAAAAAAAACATACCTGAATACAAATGTCAACATAAACTAAGGACACTAAAACATGCATTTAACCTTTAGCACACTACATTTTTCCATGACTTCTTTTCTCTGTCCTGCATTCTTTCTCTGGGAGCAAAAAAACTTGAGCACCTACTCGTTTAGAATTGTTATAACTTTGCTTGTATTGTATGCAGAGACTTGATTCTTTTGTATACTAATAAAATAATGGACGAGGAATGTTTTCATATAATGCATTATGTTCTGCATGCATGTTTTGACATTGAAAAAAAAAAAAAAAAAAGCAAATGTGCTGACTCAGTTTTACTCACTGTGAGTGGAATTCTATTGTATGCAGAGACTTGATTTTTTGTATACTGCTACAATAATGGATGAAGAATGTTTTCATATAATGCATTATGTTCTGCATGCATGTTTTGACATTGTGGAGTTCTGCTTCTCCTCTCTCCTCCTTCACCTGACTGGCATATCAATTCGTTTCTGTCAAAAACAAATTGATGATTTCATCTGTCATAAACAAACGAAAAAGTTTTTCCTCAGAAATGCCATCAGGTATCTCCTTGGGACCAGAAGTTTCGGTGAAATCGGTCAGCCATGAATGTTCATACCGGCTTGGAACATCGCCGTCACTTTCGCCTGAAACACTATCGTTGTCACCAACATCAGCTACCATCACTTCGCCGTCAATTTCAGCTTGTGTGAAGACTTCAAACTCAAGAGTATGAATCGTCATAGAATTCGTACAACAATTTTTCTAAATCAACCTCCGCCATTTTTGGTGTTGAGAAAATCCGCAAAAAAATCGATGTTCACACTTCAAAAATTCAATACCGCGTGTTGAATTGAAGTGTTACTATTATTAGTAATGGATATAGTGTTTATGAACTGGGAATTTTGAACACCCTTTGCTCGGCAACACAGTGCGCCTGCAGATGCAGGGGAAATAATCTGTTTGGCAACACAGTGCGCCTACAGCGTGCTAAAGGATAAAAATAGACTTGAAACACCTAAACTTGTTTCTGCACATCACATTTCCTTAGAGACAGACGGGATGCTATACAGATACTATACTTCTGTCAAAATGCACCAGTTAGAAAAAAAAGCTCACTGTGTATATTTCATTATCATATACTCTCTATAATTTTCCATTGCTTTTATTCTTTCTCCCCATTTATAGCCGTGTGCGTGTGTGTGTGTGTGTGTGTGTGTGTGTGTGTGTGTGTGTGTGTGTGTGTGTGTGTGTGTGTGTGTGTGTGTGTGTGTGTGTGCGTGCGTGCGTGCGTGTGTGTCTGTTTTAGCGCTTAGATTTGATTTTAATCAAGATTTTGCGCTATATAAAATATTGTATATTATTATTATTATTATTATTATATGCTACTTCTATATTATTATCATCTCACTATTTCTGTTTAATTTTCACGTTATAAACATTGTGCATGAAAGCAGTCTGGTGTTGTTATGATGATCTGACACTCTGGCAGTGGATGATACTTAGAATTGTTGCAGTCCATAAAATCTGGAATGAAAAACATCCCTCACCCCCTCCTACAAACAATGATGTACTCACCTCTTCTTCTTATCTTTCTTGTGTTTGCTGGACTTTTTCTTGTGCTTCTTTTTCTTCTTTTTGCCTGGAAATACACAAAAATAATAAGAATAATAACAATGATAATTGTAGTCAAGCAGGTAAACATCAGATTGCCAATCAGAGGGTTGTGGTTTAACTCAATGGAGTCGCAGTCAAATAGTGCTTGTTGACCCCTGAAATCGCGTGTTTTCTGCCATTTAAAAAAAAAAAAAATTACAAAATAACCAGACAAGATAGAAACAAACAGTAAAGTGCAAAAGAAAGGCAGAAGCTTGCTACATTAGATTCTACTCACAGTTTGTGTGCTGATTTCCCACTTGAATGTAGAAATTACTCCAATTAGGGTATCCAAACAGCATTCCGAACAAAAGTTTTGAACCACATGATCGACCACATAGTGATGTCACTTAAGCCAATGCTAGGGACAAACTCGTATCTGAATCCAACAAATCATCCCGATCTTCGACAGATAATTCACCAACAAGATCTAATTCATCATCAGATCCTTCAGCTCGGATGATATCGATCGCCTCTTGCACAGAAAACATACGTCGGTTCCGAAGTCGCCTTGCCGCCATTTTGAAAATAGGTGAATACAGCGTCGCTTACTGACTCTAGAAACTTCATTAAAACAAAGACTGTATGATGATTAGATACGGTCTAAGGGAAGCAATTGATGCATAGATGATTATACTTTGACTTTCAGGAGTTTTCTCCCTCGAATACTGCTCATGTTATAAATAAAAATATGGCATTTTCCAACGGCACCAGCCTGCCGTCACGACTAAGACGGCGGTACAAATGGACGGCAGCGGACTGCCGTCAAGACGGCATAGTGTTAATCCTACCTGGATACCTCTAGTCTGAGAAGAAGAGTGGCAGAATGGTTCAGACATTCGCCTGTTAATAACTAAACGCAACATTCCAGGGTTCGCTCCCCGTAGAGGCCTTGACTTTTCTTCTCAGTTTGACGGGAATATCAAACGGGAAGTCTAGTCCTTTGGGAGGGGACGTAAAATGAGTCAGACCCATGTTCATTCTGGCCTGCACACGCTAAAGATCCCATGGTAGTTGAAAACTGTAAATAGCAGGGCTTTCATCCGGCTGCCATGGTACAGTGTGTGTGTGTGTGTGTGTGTGTGTGTGTGTGTGTGTGTGTGTGTGTGTGTGTGTGTGTGTGTGTGTGTGTGTGTGTGTGTGTGTGTGTGTGTGTGTGTGTGTGTGTGTGTGGTGTGTGTGTGTGTGTGTGTGTTTTGTGGTGTGTGTGTGTAGTGTTGTGTGTGTGTGTGTGTGTGTGTGTGTGTGTGTGTGTGTGTGTGTGTGTGTGTTGTTGTTGTGTGTGTGTGTGTGTGTGTGTGTGTGTGTGGTGTGTGTGTGTGTGTGGTGTGTGTGTGTGTGTGTGTGTTGTGTGTGTTGTGTGCTGTGTGAGTATGTGTGTTATCATAGGTGTGTAAATATACGAAAATTTGACATGAACTTGAAAGAAGTGTCAACAGAGGTGTAAACATAAGATCTGACATAAACTTGAATACAGTGATAACAGGGATGTAAATATACACCTTGATGTGGACTTAACTGAATAACAACAGTGATGTAAATATACACCTTGATGTGGACTTAACTGAATGACAACATGGATGTAAATATACACCTTGATGTGGACTTAACTGAATAACAACAGTGATGTAAATACGTTTTCCTTACCTGAGCTGGAGCTGGAATCACTGTGAGACTGTTCCTTGTCACCTTTGACCTTCACATCTTTTTTCTTGCCCTTGACCCCTCCTTCTTCTTCATCAGAACTGAATCACAAGTAACACACAACAGGTCTTCAATATCATCTCATTCCATGATTTATCTCATACCTTTTCTGTACAAAATATCTTCAGTGGCTGGAAGTACACATACATATATAGCCACATTAAACCCATTCTATCCTTCACCCTGTTCATCAGCTTCAACCAGCTTCCTGCAGGAAGAGGTTTGATAGGGTTATTGTTATTGCAATTTTAAAGCCCAGCCGACTGTGTAGAGCCATATCAGGGCTATAACCCATTTCAAAACACCCCCAATATTTCAACTGGAAAAAACAAAGAAAAGAAAATTAAGAACACATATCAATCCCCCGTTCACACACAGAATCTAAGGAAATGCCCCTGGCAGTGACCACTCCATCCAATTTATCATACTGTGAATTTAAAAAAAAAACTTTCCAGACTATAGATTTAAACATAATTAAGAACACTAAAACATATATATAGAAAAACGATGAGGTACTGAAAGGATATAACTATAATTTATATACAACCACGCAAAGTTACCACAAGTGACATACCTGTTTTTGCTGGCACTAATGCAGTCTATCCTTTTCACAATAATAACAAAAAGAGAATGTTTTAACATGATACAGAGAGAGGCAAATGTTGGCTGCTGTTTTGAAGACATGAACTATTCGTTTCAAAATAATACAAAGACACTGTGTTTATCTACCACGTCTTACAGATGATTAAGAAAGACAAACACAATCAATTAAAATCAAAACTTTTATGTACATAGCAACATCACAGTAACAATGTGCCAACATCATTCAAATTTTAATGCTGACCGACAAAGAGAGGAGGAAGAGGAGAAGAGAAAATAAACAGACTGACGAACACACTGGTTAAGAGTGTAAATTCAGCAGTTCAAAAGAGATTCGTTTCACTAAGACAATTCCAGAGTGCTGCACTGAAGCATGCCAGTAATCACCATCAGGCATATTCCTCATGCTTATACAAAATCCCATATACTACAAAGGTCTTGAAAAGGGGAAGGGAGATCAGTACTTATAAAATGCTGATATTGAGGGAGGAAGGCAGGAGGGAGGTCAGGAATAAAGAAACGCCGACTCTAACAGAATGATGGAAGCATTCAGACAGGCAGCAAACGGGCCAGTGCTTATGCTGCAGGCTAGGACTGAACTCAAGATGTCAGATCTTGAGTCCACAAGTCAGCCGACAGAGCCAACCAGCCTGCTGGAGAGATATGATCTTCCTGACTCTTGTCTTCCCTAACCACATCTCTTTTTCTTTTTCAAAACCAACTATTCCCATAATTTTTCTCTCCGTTTCCTCCCCCCCCCCCCTCTCCATTTTTCTAACTTGCGTCCATGCATTCTGACTTACCTCTGCTCAGGAGGGGGTGGGGAACCAGACCACACCTCTGGTACTCCAGCCTCTGCAATTCTCTCACGCTCTGTGCGACGTCTGCAAAAACAATGAGAAGACCGTATTATCATGAAGATTGTTCCCTGTCCTTGCCAAATACACACAAAAACAAAACAAAAACAAAAAAAAGGCCCTGATGCCGCTCTGAATGTTTAGTCTCCACCAGAGAAAAACCTGGTGAGAGGACTGAAAGTATGTAGTGATCCAACCAAGACACCTTGCAAGTCACATATTTCTTCGTAGAGTATAACTGCTATTGTTATTTTGATCCAGTCAAGTGAAAAACAACCTGTGCCCTTAACCCTACCAGACCGAGTTCCCGCTATTGCGGGAATGACGAAAATTAATATATACCGAGTTCCCGCTATAGCGGGAATAGCACACTCACATGATCGTCACTTTATCAAGAGCTAAAAATAGCTACCGAACCGTTGCTAAGCGTCGCGTGAGCGTGTGTTCAGCCTATTGCAAATGTCTGCCTTTGTGTTGATGGTATTTTGAGGTGATTTGGGTGCAAAATTGACCATGAAGCGAGCTAGTGATGAACCAAGCACTTCAACAGGTAAACGGGCGAGGCCAACTCGCTTCACAGTTCAACAAGTGGTGGACATTTTGCAGATTGGAGAATTTGATCAGGAATACGTTTCCGATTCAAGTGACGATGATTACGTTGATGAAGCATTGAGTGAAAGTGATGATTCTGACAATGAAAGAAGTAGGTCGAGACAGAGTGTTGGAAGAAGGGGGCGTGCCCGTACCCCCCAACCAAGTGATAGGGGAGATGCTTGTGTGATTGAGGGTTGGACTGGCGTTAGATGAAAGGTAGGCCTATTTTCTACAATTTCTCCCCGTTTCATATAATTCTAACCATTGGTGTGCATGATATGAACAGTTTTCTAATGTATATACATTTTTTTCAAAATTTTGCTCAAGAGGCCAGGCGGGGGCACAATTTCGCTCAGGGGCTAAGGTCTGGTAGGGTTAATGCTTGTACCAATCATGTACCTGTAACAACTGCACCAATCATGCGCCCTTAATACTTGTATCAATCATGTACCCTTAGCACTTGTATCAATCATGTACCCTTAGCACTTGTATCAACCTAGTACCTTAGCACTCGTATCAACCTAATACCCTTAACACTTGTACCAATCATGTATCCTTAACACTTGTATCAACCATGTACCCTTAGCACTTGTATCAATCATGTAGATCTACCCTTAGCACTTGTATCAACATGTACCCTTAGCACTTGTATCAATCATGTACCCTTAGCACTTGTATCAACATGTACCCTTAGCACTTGTATCAACCATGTACCCTTAACACTTGTATCAACCATGTACCCTTAACACTTGTATCAATCATGTACCCTCAACACTTGTATCAATCATGTACCCTTAACACTTGATGATGTCCTTTTCATACTTACATCAACCATGTACCCTGAACAATTGATTCTCATACACAGGTGATTATGTACCATACACAGGTGATTCTATAACCATGAAAAAGAGTTATACCCATGACACAGGTGATTCTACTATATCATGACACAGGATTCTATAACAGACCAGGTGATTCTATAACCATGACCACGTATTCACTTAATCATACACAGTGATTCTACTACCCATGAACAGGTGATTATATAACCATGCCCACAGTGATTTCTATAACCATGACACAGGTGTATTCTATTACCATGACACAGGTGATTCTTAACCATGACACAGGTGATCTACTATAATCATGACACAGTGATTCACTATATCATGACACAGGTGATTCTACTATACCCATGCACAGGTGATTCTTAACCATGACACAGGTGATTCTATACCATGACACAGGTGATTCTACTATAATCAGACACAGGTGATTCTACTATAATCATGACACAGTGATCTACTATATACCCATGACACGGGTGATTCTACCTATAATCATGACACAGGTGATTCTACTATAATCATGACACGGGTGATCTATAACCATGACACAGGTGATTCTATAACATGAACAGGTGATTCTATAACATGACACAGTGATCTATAATCATGATACAGGATTCTATACCATGACACAGGTGATTCTATACCCATGCACAGGTGATTCTATAACCATGACACAGGTGTCTATTACCCATGACACAGGTGATTCTATAACATGACACAGGTGATTTACTATAACATAACACAGGTGATTCTATAACCATGAAAAGGTGATTCTATAACCATGACACAGGTGATTCTACTATAATCATGACACAGGTGATTCTACTATACCATGACACAGGTGATTCTATAACCATGACACAGGTGATCTATAACCATGACACAGGTGATTCTACTATAATGAACAGGTGATTATAACCATGACACAGGTGATTCTATATAACCATGACACAGGTGATTACTATACCATGACACAGGTGATTCTACTATACCCATGACACAGGTGATTCTATACCATGACAGGTGATTCTACATATACCCATGACACAGTGATTCTATACCATGACACAGGTGATTCATAACCATGTCACAGGTGATTCCCTATACCATGACACAGGTGATTCCATACCCATGACACAGGTGATTCTATACCCTGACACAGGTGATTCTATACCATGACACAGGTGATTCTATAACCATGACACAGGTGATTCTATAACCATGACACAGGTGATTCTATAACCATGACACAGGTGATTCCATAACCATGACACAGGTGATTCTACTATACCATGACACAGGTGATCTACTATAATCATGACCAGGTGATTCTACTATATCATGACACAGGTGATTATTATAATATGACACGGGTGATTCTATATACCATGACACAGGTGATTCTATACCCATGACAGAGATTCTATGACCATGACACAGGTGATTCTATACCCATGACACAGGTGATTCTATACCATGACACAGGTGATTCTTACCATGACACAGGTGATTCTATAACCATGACACAGGTGATTCTTAACCATGACACAGGTGATTCTTACCTATGACACAGGTGATTCTATACTATGACAGATTCTATAACCATGACACAAGTGATTCTATTAAACCATGACACAGGTGATTCTATACCTATGACAGGAGATTCTATGACCATGACATAGGTGATTCTGTACAGCCATACATAGATGATCTATGACAGTGAATTTCTGTATTAACCATGACACTGATGATTCTATTAACCATGACATAGATGATTCTATAACCATCACACAGGTGATTCTGTAACCATCACACAGATGATTCTATTAACCATCCACAGTGATTCTGTAACCATCACACAGGTGATTCTGTAACCATCACACAGGTGATTCTGTAACCATCACACAGGTGATTCTGTAACCATCACACGATGATTCTGTAATCATCACACAGGTGATTCTGTAACCATCACACATATGATTCTGTAACCATCACACAGTGATTCTGTAACCATCACACAGGTGATTCTATAACCATCACACAGGTGATTCTGTAACCATCACACAGATGATTCTATTAACCATCACACAGATGATTCTATTAACCATGACACAGGTGATTCTGTAACCATGACACAGGTGATTCTATTAACCATCACACAGGTGATTCTATAACCATCACACAGGTGATTCTGTAACCATCACACAGATGATTCTATTAACCATCACACAGATGATTCTATTAACCATCACACAGGTGATTCTGTAACCATCACACAGGTGATTCTGTAACCATCACACAGGTGATTCTACTATAGCCATGACACAGGGGGTTCTATGACACGGTGTATCTATTAATCATCACACATGTGATTCTATAACCACAACACAGATGATTCTATAACCATCAATCAAGTGGTTCTTTAGCTATGACACAAGTGATTCTATAGTATAACCACGACAGATGATTCTACAACCATCACACAGGTTATTTTATAGCTACGACACAGGTGATTCTACTATACAGGCAATCCATTCAAGCAACAATGTGTTTCAAGGAAAAAAAAAATGGGGGGGGGGGGGGGGGTCCAGGGGGCCGCATAGGCCCTCTGGCGGGGTGCAGGTATGTCACTTGTGGTAACGCCCCCAGAAGCTGAAGCATTTTAGTCTAGTAAATGGAAATTTAACCCCCTCTGGTGAAAGACAAATCAAGTATTTTATAAAAGAACAAAAGGGCACAAGCATTGTCAACAATGAAGAAAACATGCAACTTTTCCTCACTCTCTTTTGCCTCACCTGACGAACGAAAATTTTAATTTGATGTCCTGAGCCTGTCGTTGTGCTGCTTTCCTTTCAGGTGATCATCCAGTGCTCCTTTACCGCCGGACTTGTACCTGATTTCCAAGCAGCAAAGTTTGCAGTATGCTTTACCGGCGATCTTCAGTTTCTCGAAGAAACGAGCAAACTTATTGCCTTCCGACACTTCCTGCAGCCAGTCCCATTTCCAGCGATTTCTGAGGCCTTCATCGATGTCAGCGATGGAAGCATTTAGTGGAACAAAGTCCCTATGTATACTCATATTTCAATGCATCGATGGAACACAGAGAGTGACGCTTGTGAAATCTCGCGGACAGTTGCAAAAGTAAAACCGTGCATGCGCTTACGGTTTGTTTTGAGTAGTTCCGGTGATCCCAGTCCCGGTTCTCCATACTTTCAAGGAATGTTTTTCTTTTATTTTTTTCGGGGATATCCGCGAATTCGCAGACATTTGGATTGCCTGATTATAACCATGACACAGATGATTTTATAACCATCACAAAGGTGGTTCTATTAATCATAACACAAGTGATTCTATAATCATGACACAGCTGATTCTATAACTGTGACAGAAGTGATTCTATAATAGTGATACAAAAAAATACATTAGTTACCTGTCCATCAGATGGGAAACATGAGGACGACGATGATGACCCCCCTGACCAACATGTCTGTGATAATTGCGGTGACCATTCTCTGCTGGTCTGGAACCCCTGTGATGATCTCCATTCTGCTGATACTGCCTGAAGGAACAAATAACCACAATGAACATCAAACAACATTCCTCTGCTAGTGCTACTGCTAGTCTAACAAATGATACATGAAGAGCAGAAACTGTTCTAATTTCTATACAATATCTTTAAAAAAAAAAGAAAGAAAGAAAGAAAGAAAGAAAGAAAGAAAGAAAAAGCAAAAAAGCAAAAATAAAATCTAGTATTGAGAGTGTGACTTAACAAATAAACACACGTAACCAGCAAAAATACATAATTAAATACCAAAGCAAGAAAGGCACAATTTTTTTGGCCGACTGGCTTTTGCAAGGCATAGATTAAAGGCCACAAAGACTCATCAGATTTAAGGGAGGGGGGAAATCAGAAAACAGATCAGACTATTTCACCATATTTCTTTAACCAGAAGAACAGAGAAAATCAATGTAAGCGCATCTCCAACAAGACAACACAAAACAAAACAAGCGCAAATTTTCGGCCAACTAGCCTTTGTCAAGCGCGAACGCACGGTCACAGACAAATCACAGACACCAAACAATGGATAATAAAAACGGGACTAAAAACTTCCCTGCCGCCTCGTCCAGTGGGTAAGAGATGGAATGCCCATGTCATCATGAGCAGTAGTAAGAAAAGGGGAGAGGGGAGGCAACTGTGATGTCAAAAGGGAAGTGAGATAAGTTCTGCAATTTTGAGAAGTGGCCATGCTATATCGGTATAGCCCTGTTCTGAAGAAGGCACAGGGCAAGAGCCAAGAGATAAGGGAGTAGATTGTGCCCGGTGCCAAGAATCTGGTAGGCGTGGGAACAGGAAGAGACATGAAACGGCATGTCTGAATTTTGTTACTCATGGTTTGTCGTTAAGACCATGTGGTTTGCGTGTTCCAAGTTTATTTATGAGGTGGGATTCTCTGTCTTTCCTGTCTATGGTGCTGTTATTGTGTAGAAGCCACAGACCTTTCACTCGGATGTCATTGATTGAGTGGTCTGATTGGTTGAAGTGATTGGGGATAGTTTTATCCCTTTGGTGGCGGATATCAGCCAAGTGTTCTTTGAAACGTGTGTCAAGAGTGCGTCCAGTTTCACCAATATACAATTGGGAACATTTAGAGCAGCTGATCAAGTAGACAATGTTATAAGTTTGACAGTTGAAATGTTTTGTAATTCTCATATGAGATTTGGGGCCTTTGACTGTGGTGGCTGAGCACAAGAAAGGACAAGTCTTGCATTTAGGTTTGTTGCATGGAGAGGTTCCTGGAGGTTGGCTGACTGGTTTGCTGAGATTGGAATGCACCAGCAAGTCGCGGAGATTGGTGTCTCTCTTGTAGACGAGCAAAGGGCGCTTGTCAAAGGTTTCACCTGTAGTGGGACTGGATCGTAAAATGTTCCAGTTGGACAAGATGATCCTTTTTATGAGGTGCACGGACGGGTGGTAAACTAGACTGAGGACTGGCCGATCCTCTGTGACAGCTTTGGGCTTTGAATGGAGGGCATTTGGCCGAGAGACAGAGCTGACTTTTTTCCGGGCTTCATTGATGACCTCGGGTGGGTAATGTCTGCGCAGGAAAAATCTAGTCATTTCAACTGCTTTGTCCTGAAAATTGTCTTCGTCTGAGCAGAGGCGTCGTAGTCTCAAGAACTGCGAGTAGGGAATGCTGTTTCTGGTGTTGGAAGTGTGAGATGATTGGTAGTCCAGGTAGGAATGTGAATCTGTAGGTTTGTAGTGGACTGTAGTGACTAGTTGTTCAGATTGAAGGGAAACTTCGATATCCAGGAAGCTTATGGATGTGTTTGAAATTTCATATGTGAACTTGATGGATGGGTGAAACGTTTGAACGTAGTGGATGAATTGTAAAAGTTGGTCATGATCGAGGGATGTCATGCCAATGCAATCGTCTATGTATCTTTTGTATAATTCAGGTTTGGGTTTCTTGTATTGTTGTAGGATATGTTCCTCCAAATATCCCATGAATAAGCAGGCATAGCTGGGGCCCATCTTAGTACCCATGGCGACTCCGCTAACTTGCCAGAACGTCTCATCTCCGAACGAAAATGTGTTCATGGTGAGAACCAGTTCGGCAAGTCGGACAAGGGTTGAAGTGGACAATGTTTGGTCACGTCGTTTGTCCAGAAAATGTTGGAGAGCTTTTAACCCGTCGGAGTGGGGTATGCTGGTGTACAGAGAGGTCACATCCAAAGTGAACAGGTATTGGGGTTTGAAGGTGTGGTCTTCATTTAATATTTGAATCAGATCCAATGTATGGTTAGTGTCTTTGATGAAGGTAGGCAAAGCCTGGACTATAGGTTGCAAAATGTGGTCAAGAAACTGAGAAATGTTTTCAGTGGGGCAGTTGCAAGCTGACACGATAGGACGGCCAGGATTGTTGGCTTTATGTATTTTGGGAAGTAAATAAAAAAGTGATTGGACTGGAAGTTGTTTGATGAGTAGTCTGGCAGTGGGGGGCAGCTGCTTAGAGGTTATGAGATTGTTGATAAGTTTGGATATCTTGGCATGATTGGTCATGTGGGCAGGTTGGTCCAACTTTTTGTAGAAGGCGTGATGGTGGAGTTGTTTCTGGGCTTCCTTGATATACAGATGTCTGTCCCAGACTACAATTGCACCCCCCTTGTCTGCTGGTTTGATGACAATGTCGTCTCTGTTTTTGAGGGAGTGTAGTGCGTCCCTTTCTTCTTTGGAGATGTTGGAATGTTTCTTGGGTCGCATGTTGAGACAGTCTATTTCTTGGTGGCATTTGTTGATGTAATGTTCAACTTCGGGAAAGGTGTTGCGGGGAGGTTCCCGATGAGAAGGCTTATGGAAAAGTTTTGTGAATAAGTCAGCATCAGGATTCAATTTTTGTTTGGGAGGATGTCCCAGTATTGCCATCCAACGTAGGGATCTAAAAAATCGTTGGCAGCTATTGATAGTTTGGTATTTACTGGCGGATGGTTTTAAAGGGACAAATTTGAGGCCCTTTGAAAGGGCTGACACTTCCGCCTCAGAGAGTGGTAAGTTTGAAGGAATGCAATGTACAAGGGGGTGACGTGCAGAGCTAGAGGAAGGTGGAGAGGGGGCTGGGTTGCTGATAGGTGTCAAGAACGGTGCAGACGGGTTTGTAGTCTTGTTCAAGTTGGTCAATTTTTTGTCTTTTATGGTTTGCATGTGTTTTTGTAGTGACGCATTGAAATTGATGACGGTGGTTTTAATGAAGAGACTGAGAGTTGGGTTTAGTGTTCTGCTGATTACAGAACTGAAGTATTTCTGAGATTTGTCGGTGATGGACAGTTTGCGTTCTAAGTGTACTATGTGGGTTTTCATGATCTGTTTGCTTGCTTTAAGAAGGATATTTTTAGTGGCCTGCAAAAGTTTTTTATTTTCACTGTCGGAAGGAGTGTGTTTGAGTTGAAACCCTTTCGGGATGAAGTTTCTGCGTAAGCAACAACGCAGAAAGTATAAATGACTGTTTGTTTTTGTTTTGGTGAAACAGATTTTAGAATAGGATACAGCGAGTGAAAAAAGCGGAGGAGGAAGAGATCGGAAACCAGACAGAAGACGGGAATGTAAGTAGGTTGGAAAATGTGACATTCTGTAAGAATCTGAGATAAAAGCAAGAGGATAAAAAAAGGCTAAAACAATTTTAAAATGTAGTAAATAAAAGACTTAGTAAGTTAGTACAAGACACTTATACAGATAAAACGCAGTCTTGGGGTATATTACAAGATCCAAAACAAGAGTGACTGCCTGCGCCCAAGCAAACACAAACCAGAAGAACAAGAAAATCAATGTAAGCGCATCTCCAACAAGACAACACAAAACAAAACAAGCGCAAATTTTCGGCCAACTAGCCTTTGTCAAGCGCGAACGCACGGTCACAGACAAATCACAGACACCAAACAATGGATAATAAAAACGGGACTAAAAACTTCCCTGCCGCCTCGTCCAGTGGGTAAGAGATGGAATTTCTTTAGTCATCTGATTTATTGTTTCTGTCCTCATCTAGTAAGATGTTTATTCAGTTCAGGCTTGAGGACTTTAGCATACGCTTCACTACCTCCAGCTGGCAGATAAGAATCAAACTGTTGACCTCCCAGTCAGCTGCTTGCTGTGCTAACCACTGTGTCTTCTTGACCCTTGTTAACAATTGTAATAGTACTAATACAATCTGCAAACTTTCCCATGTTAACAGCAGTACTTAACACAAGCTGACTGCTGTAACACTGTAATACAACCTGCAAACTTTCCCATGTTAACAGCAGTACTTAACACAAGCTGACTGCTGTAACACTGTAATACAACCTGCAAACTTTCCAATGTTAACAGCAGTACTTAACACAAGCTGACTGCTGTAACACTGTAATACAACCTGCAAACTTTCCCATGTTAACAGCAGTTCTTAACACAAGCTGACTGCTGTAACACTGTAATACAACCTGCAAACTTTCCCATGTTAACAGCTGTTCTTAACACAAGCTGACTGCTGTAACACTGTAATACAACCTGCAAACTTTCCCATGTTAACAGCAGTACTTAACACAAGCTGACTGCTGTAACACTGTAATACAACCTGCAAACTTTCCCATGTTAACAGCAGTACTTAACACAAGCTGACTGCTGTAACACTGTAATACAACCTGCAAACTTTCCCATGTTAACAGCAGTTCTTAACACAAGCTGACTGCTGTAACACTGTAATACAACCTGCAAACTTTCCAATGTTAACAGCAGTACTTAACACAAGCTGACTGCTGTAACACTGTAATACAATCTGCAAACTTTCCCATGTTAACAGCAGTTCTTAACACAAGCTGACTGCTGTAACACTGTAATACAACCTGCAAACTTTCCAATGTTAACAGCAGTACTTAACACAAGCTGACTGCTGTAACACTGTAATACAATCTGCAAACTTTCCCATGTTAACAGCAGTACTTAACACAAGCTGACTGCTGTAACACTGTAATACAACCTGCAAACTTTCCCATGTTAACAGCAGTACTTAACACAAGCTGACTGCTGTAACACTGTAATACAACCTGCAAACTTTCCCATGTTAACAGCAGAAATGGAAGCTGACTGCTGTAGTGTTGTGATACAATTTGCAACACTTTCCCATGTTAACAGCAATACTAATGGGAACTGACTACTGTAGTGTTGTAATACAATCTGCAACACTTTCCCATGTTAACACTAATAACAGCAGTACTTAACACAAGCTGACTGCTGCAGTGTTGTGATACAACCTGCAAACTTTCCATGCTAATGGCAGTAATGGAAGTTGACTGCTGTAGTGTTGTGATACAACCTGCAAACTTTCCATGCTAATGGCAGTAATGGAAGCTGACTGCTGTAGTGTTGAGGTACAATCTGCAAACTTTCCATGCTAATGGCAATAATGGAAGTTGAATGCTGTAGTGTTGTGATACAACCTGCAAACTTTCCATGCTAATGGCAATAATGGAAGTTGAATGCTGTAGTGTTGTGATACAACCTGCAAACTTTCCATGCTAATGGCAATAATGGAAGTTGAATGCTGTAGTGTTGTGATACAACCTGCAAACTTTCCATGCTAATGGCAATAATGGAAGTTGAATGCTGTAGTGTTGTGATACAACCTGCAAACTTTCCATGCTAATGGCAATAATGGAAGTTGAATGCTGTAGTGTTGTGATACAACCTGCAAACTTTCCATGCTAATGGCAATAATGGAAGTTGAATGCTGTAGTGTTGTGATACAACCTGCAAACTTTCCATGCTAATGGCAATAATGGAAGTTGAATGCTGTAGTGTTGTGATACAACCTGCAAACTTTCCATGCTAATGGCAATAATGGAAGTTGAATGCTGTAGTGTTGAGGTACAATTTGCAAACTTTCCATGCTAATGGCAATAATGGAAGTTGAATGCTGTAGTGTTGTTATGCAATTTGCAAACTTTCCCATGCTAATGGCAGCACTGGAAGTAAAATTCCAGTGGTAACCAGCAACTGCCAATATCATTCTTTACTCACTTTGAAGGTAAAGTTCAGAAAGCAATCTTCACACTGTAAAATATATTTTTCTAGAGAAATAAATGTCACCTCCTTTGGCAAGGTACCTCACTAACCTGTCATATTTCAGTTAAAAACTTACTATGAGAACTGTTGTTAATATTACCACTCTGATTATGACTATTATCCATTAATTACAACAGCCTAAGAAGACAGCCATACCTGTTGCCAAATTCTTTGGGCGCTATTTTTGAAAAGTTGGAAGAATTAGTTTCTTTCTTTTCCTCTTTCATCACAGTTGATGCCTCCTTGTCGTGTGATCTTGACCTGCTGTTGTTTTGACTTCGGGACCTCTCTTTTCTCACAGGTGTCCTTGACCTAGATTTGGATCTGGAACTGTAGCGTGAACTGTTGTTTACAGGTGACCTTGACCTAGATATCGATCTAGATGTATAACGAGATCCATTTTGCTGCTTGCGAGAGCGAGAGCCTCTATGATTGTGAGATGACGAACCACTCCCGGAATGGTCTGGTGACCTGGAACGGATTCGCTCAGCTGACCTTGATCTTTTCTTCCGTCTTGGGGGTGACTGTGAGTGCGAGTCATACTTCTTCCCTGACCTTGAACTGCTCTTCTGAGAGTGTGAGCGACCATGAGGGGATGCTGAAGAATCGCTGTTGGAGTGACGTTTCTTTTTTCTGGAGGTATTATATGTTTCAGGCGATCTTGCTCGCTTTTTTCGGTCTTGTGATCGTCTTCCCTGACCACTGCTGGCATCAGATCCTGAACCGGACCTTTTACGAGACAGTTTGGTGCTGCTTGGTTTAGAGCGGGGAGGGGACCTTTCTAAGGACTCTGATGAGTATCTCTTATTCTTCTTCTGGACTTTTTTCGCTTTGATTTTGGGTGATCTTGATCGTGAACGTGAGGAAGCTGACTCGGATTCCGAGTATGACGGTTTACGTTTGTTCCTGTGTCGGTCGGATGTGGGCGATCTTGAATCTCTTGCCATCTGGAACAAATTTATGCAGACACAACTAAAGTAAAAATGCCAACCTTTCCTTCCTTCTTTACTCATCAAAATCCTACTTTTCATCTCATGCGCAGTTATTTATTTTTCTCTCATACAAAAAAAAAACAACAAATTCCTAATTGATCAGGTTACCATATTTTCATGACCCCCTAAGCTAAAGTCTTGATACACTGGTTATACAGGAAATGGTGATCACGTAGTAAAATATACTAACTTTACCTAAATTCAGAAAACTCTATTGTCAAATGTGTAAAAATGCCTCAAGTAATGAAAGTCACAGAAATCCCAGAAGCAAATCTGACTGGCTTAGATCACTTTTAATTCAATTCCATTCAATATTCCTTTATTAATCCACATATATATGGAAATTCAAAGTGCATACACTGGACCTGGATTATAATATGAGGCATGTATCATTCTCACATCAACTCAAAAAACAAAATTTTATACAAATCTATCATAATTTAACACCCAGGCCTAATTCACAAAATTAACATCATCTCAGCAGGTGAAACCATCCACAACATATTATATCCACCACTAAAGCCTACCGATTTGCTAGTATTTGTAAGCGTTAATTAATTTGGATCTTTCTTATTCACCATTAACTTTTATTAGGGGTCCAATGTAAAGAAGGTAGTAACATCAGGAATGTGGTAAAGTTAGGAAATGTCACACACACACACACACACACACACACACACACACACACACACACTCTCTCTCTCTCTCTCTCACACTCACAGAGAATGGATTCAAAATAATCACAGTAAATGCCACAAGTCTACAGATGTATGAAACATCCATCCCTTTTCAACACATACTGAGAGAAAAAACACAACTATTATGATTAGGCTTATAAATTCACATGGCAATATTATGAATATCTTGGACCTGCACCATTTGTAACAACGGACAATAACTGAACTGCTGAAGTGGTAAGTCTAACAGTGGTATTGTCTAAACTGGAAACAGTACTTTGTAAACATCTTGTATAACACGGATGTTAAGAATTTCACAATAAGTGAAAAAAATATTACAATCAATCCATGACATGGTGTACACACACACACCGAGCATAGCAGTGTTAGCACACACACTTGTCGCCACTTGCACAGCACCAGGGGAAAAATTGTCCAACTGTTACCATCAGTATACAAGTACAGTAGACCTACATATTTTGTCTATTACACTTAGGCCTACAGTATTAGGCCCTAACCTTTTGACTCTCACATTCTATCCACAAAACAGCAAGAACTTAACTCTTAGACTCTCATCCTATCCACCAACTTCCTGCAGGACGCTGGTAAATAAGGTGAAGGAGTCGAAAGGTTGTTTTTGCTTTGCTAGCATAGTGACAGTATCATAGACGACAATCACAATCATGACAATGGTTGAATGAACGAAGGATGTTGGAGCGAGTGGTGGACAGGATGCAGAAGTCAAAAGGTAAAAGTGAAGCAAGCGGTCATACGATTATTGGCTAATATACTGAAATGCTGACACGTTTACACCTAGATAACAGGCGATGTTGCCGCCTGGGTTTGCTCAGCTGTCATCAATTTCAGTCGTCTACTCGTCAGTCAATCCGATTCTCTCCAACGCACACCCCACGTCGCGATGTTCTACAGCTTATTTCAATCTAAAAGCAACACAATTACTGCATTACCGT
>JAPXFY010000021.1:67040375-67057875 GCA_030674185.1 Monoplex corrugatus | reverse complement strand
GGGTTCGTTTACAGTAAGACGCGTCGAGTATTCTTAGTTTGACCGGAAAATCGAACTGGACGTCAAGCCCTTCGGAAGGGGACGAAAAACGAGTCGGACTCGATACCTTCTGGCCTGCACACCTAAAGATTCCACAACAGTCGAAAATCGTGAAGAGCAGGACATTCGCCGGCTGACCTGGCAAAAAACTATCAGTAATGGAGATAAAGGTTCATTCTCAATTCCTTTACTCGAGACCCAATTAGTCATCTTGCCTTTCTGAGATCTTGGTGGAAAAAGAGTGACAGAGAAAAGTATGGTCAAGGGTCATTTGTCGAACAGACTTGAGTGTACTCTAACTTAGCATCGTGTGTGTATGTGTGTGTTTGTATATGTGTGTGTTTGTGTGTGTGTATGCGTACGTGCGGGCGCGTGCTTGAGAGTGTGGGTGTGCGTGCGGGGTGTGTGTGTGTGAGTGAGACAGAAGATGACGGCTTGAGTCAGGGGTCACACGCTCTACTCCTGTCTTGTTTCCCACCCCACCCCCACCCCGCTTTGCGTGTGTTTGTGTCCTGGAGGTTTGGTCGTTGTTGGCGATTGCTTTGGTGAATGATGGGAGTGCGTGCCTTGATTTGATTCTTGAATCAAGATTTGGCGCCTTACTATTATCTTTTTTTTTTATTATTATTATGTCCGGTGAAGGGCAGTCTGGATAATGGTCTGCTCTCTTCGAGTAGTTACTGGTTGGAGATGGTGTTAGGCCAGATGATTCCTCTGATTTTCATAAGTTCCTTGTGTGTAGGGTTGAAGAGCTTGATAAGGTCGCTCTCTGTCATCCTCCATCATTCTGAGCCTTAAAGTGGGGTGAAAAGGACACGACTCTGGTACAATTACACTGTGTATTTGTATTGTATTTGGGGAACTGATGGGATGACTGTGCCCAGATATTCAAACCTTCAACTTGTCCCATCACGGTGTGCCATCTGCCGTCACTCTGCATGAGGGGATTTCTTGTCTTTCACCGACCACCATGTCCACAGTCCTCCAGTCATCTCACCAGGCGGCGGATGCACTTTGGAGATGGCCAGCAGAGCCGGATAGGCTAGGAAAGCATTCAGCGTTCTTGATCACAGATCCTTGTCGATTGGTACCGAGGAGAGAGTTCTTAAGTGTTATTAGAACCGATCTTATTGTATAAATGCGAAGCGGGGACAGTCAACACGCAAAGTCAAGATTGAGGCAGCTGAAACGTAATTTCTAAGAATGTTAAGAGTTATACGGACAGCAAAGAAACCAAACGAGACTGTCTTGAAAGAGGCAAACACACACAAAAAAAAAACATTGATGAATAGGATTGGGGAAGGACAGGCAACATTTATAGAAAGTTTTGTGAGGCTAGAAAAATTAGAGTACCTAGTCACAACATGAAAGGAAGAGGCAAAAAGAGCACAAAGTAGACCCAGGAGAAAATACTGGACAAACTTGTGGAGCGGATGAAGAAAGAGGGTGGGAGATGTACTTGCAGCGACAGTGGATAGATTCGTATGGAGGGCCATGATCGCCAACGCCATGCGACAGGGCACATGATGATTTGGGGGAACCTCCACACGTTGTTCAGCATTCTGAGCATGTTGATGGTCTTGCTGAGACGATGCTGGATGGTGTCGTCTGCTCATCCACCGTGTCTGTCTCTGGTGAAGACACTGCACGTCCTCCTTCAACTTTATATCTGGCAAGAGTCCTTCACACTTCTGCAAATATACGTATACAACAAATAGCGTTAATGTGTGTCTGTACAGACCTTGTACATATACAAAAGCATAACGGACAAAACATTCTTTTACATGAAATTTTCTATAGTCATGAATGTAAATATGAAATTAACGTTCAAGGAAAGCACCATCATCACCATCCACCAACACACCAATCACCACCACACCACCAACCACCACCACCACCATCACCCATCACCACCAACCACTACCACCATCACCAATCACCACCACCACCACACAAACAGACAATAGGAATATATTTGATACCTTCTCCTTATTGACAGATGACTGAAAAAAACTTAATGAACAACGTCTAAGCTGGATACCATTCCAGACATCCCCAGAACGGACGGTACTGATGAGTTTCAGAACCCTTCTGCATTACAGCAAAGGACGAAAACTGAGGTCTGCCTTTGTCAATGGCTGACAAGCCACACAGCCACATATCTAAAGGCTCTAATCATATTTTGAAGGTAACTAAACAGAACGTGTGTGTGTGTGTTGTGCGCGCGCGCGCGCGCGCGTTTGTATGTTTGCGTGTGCATGTGTGCGTGTGTGTGTGTGAGTGATTGCGTGTGTGTGTGTGTGTGTGTGTGTACCTGTGCGTGTGCCTGTTCTCAAAAGCGCGCGTGAGTTAAGTTGCTGTCTGTATTTGTGGAGCGACAAATTATCAAACGCCCAGGTCCTAGCATGCGCTGGTCTCCCCACTATGCACACACTGCTCAGACAACGCAGGCCGCGCTGGCCTGGCCATGTGCGCCGGAAGGAAGATGGACGTATCCCAAAGGATATCCTTTACGTTGAACTGGCCTCCGACAAGAGATCTGTTGGCCGCCCCCATCTGCAAGCGCGATATGAAAGCTTTGGACATCAACACAGAGAGTGGGAAGACACAGCAGCCGATCGCAATAGACGGCACAGTGTGCTCCAGAAACATTTCGGGTTGGGGGAAAAGAAGATCCAGACCTTAGCTGAGGTGAGAGCTAGGTGGAAAGCAAGCTCTAGTGAAGGCAATCCCATGCCAGCATCCATACATGCATCCAATGTCGCAGAGACTGCAGTTCCCGCATCAGCCTTATCAGCCACAGCCGACGCTGTTCCAGAGGCGTCAACTCGACTCAACACGACACTAGGGCTCATCATCCACAGTCGACGTCGATTGACGGAGGCCTACCACTACTAAACCCTTTTCACAGACGAGATCTTGAGGTTTCTACCTAACTTAAGAAAAAAAATCGGCGGAGATTTGAATCCCAGTCTCTTGCCTAACAGGCGATGATATTGGCAAGTATACTACCGAGGATGACACTACGAAAGCCTCAACCCAAAAGTCTGTATTTAAAACAGAGTGTTGCCCAGTGGAAAGAGTACGCGCCTAGAAATCCAAGTTCTATTCCCATCGGACGGTGATTTTTCTCCTCCCTCCACTGCACCTTGAGCGATGGTCTGAGCGCTAGTCTTTCAGATGACACACTACACCGAAATGCTGTACCCGAAAAGGGGGGTGGGGTGGGGTGGGGTGTGGATGCCAGAGGATCTTTCAGTACGGATGGCTTCCACACCCTCGGAATTTTCAGTGCTAGAAATTTCCTCCTTTCTCTCATTCTGTTTCTTCCTTGTTTCTTTTCTATCTATCATTTCTTCCTGTCATTTTCTGCTATGCTGGTCTGTTGATCTGTTCGTGTTCTGTGCAGTCTTACATGCTTTCTATTGATACTGGTTGTTGGTACAGGTATTAAGTACATTTTTGGCTTTGAGGAAACATGATACGCATAGACAATGTTCGGTAATTTAAGGCCATGTTTTTATGTTTTCGTGTCGTTGGTGATCTTTGTTCGTGATCAAGTGATCTTTATGTTTCTGATCAAGTGATCTTTATGTTAGTGATCAGATTTGTATAAACCTCATGGAGATAAATTCAAGGGAACGATCAATGCCGCTAGCATATCTTTAGATTAGTGTCCGAATCTGTACTTAATTTCCTTTCCATTTTTTGTCGGGGTCATTTTTCCATGGTTGTAGCCTTGACATAGCTCTGCGCAAGCAGCTGGGCTTTAAACAGTAATAATGATAGTAACAAACGGAGATGCCCATGAGCAGCAATTATTTTGGGCATGTTGAAAAACCTTCGGCAGCGAAGTAGTTTTCCTTGGCAGAATTCTGCCAAAGACAACACACTAAGGTAAACAAAAATGCATGCATACAGATACAGTGTATAACAAAGGGAGGTGGCGCCCTACGATGGCGATGTGCTTTCTCCATGAAGGTCAACCCCAATTAATGCAATTTTACCCAATCCAGTCTAGTTTCTTGGATCACTGCGACGAGAAAATTGTCCAACTGAGATTTTCTTTCCTGTCGTGAAATGTATGTTATACAGCGCAAAATGGTACATCCTTCAGACTAAGAGTTCATTTTCCTAATTTGACAGCAGTGACCTGAAATACTCCGAAGGTTTCCAGAACACTTTATCTACTATTTCCTTTTGAATCTGTTCCAGATTCGTGCAGCTGTACACCCGTTCAGAGACTAATAGGCTTGTTTGTGTCTTGAGTGCGTATGACTAATTGATTGTCTGTTTTGATTGTTTGCTTGTTTTTCCGGCGTGTGTATGTTTTGTTTGTTTTCCTATGAAAGCGAGTTTTTACACGATTTTGCCAGAGGCAGTTCTTTTGTCGTGGAATCTTGTACTTCCATCTGTCCGCCCCTGTCTATCGACATGTCTAAGCATACATCCACTGTCTACCTTGTCTGTCAGTATCCATGTACATTTGAATCTATTAAATCATTTGACTTTTTAATTTTTCTATTTGTCTATTTACGTATTTTGTGTAAGTCTTTTCACATACAATTTTGGTCTCAATTGTTGCAGTTTGCCCGTAATGACCTCACTCCACGCCAGAATAGTGGTATACGCTCTGTATCGTATAAAGGAGCAGTACCAGCGGGAAGATCAAAACCAAGTAAGTCTTCCATATAAATGTTATAAAAACCAGACAAAAACATACAGAACGAGAAACCAAACAAGAAAACGAGAAAAACAAAACTAACCACAGCAGAAAATGTAAAATAAAAACAAGGAACAAGACGAGAAGAAGAGGAAATGAAAAGACGCAGGGGAAAAGGAACAAGGAAGGCAAAACACAAACAGCAAGATCAGGAATAACAAGGACAAGAGCAGAACAAGAACAAAGACAAGAAAAAACAACAAGAACAGGAAGAACCAAAGATCAACAAAAACAACAGCAAGAAAAAAAGTAAAAATCAAAACCAAACAAACAAACAAAAACAACAGCAGAAAAAAGCAAAAAAAACCCAAAAAACCCAAACAAAAACAAACAAACAAAACAAAAAATGGAAATGGAACAATACTAAAATAGCAAGAACAAGATCAGAAGAACACGAAGAAAAGAACAAAAACGCAATGAAAAGATCCAGAAAGGATACACAAAACTATGACCGAAGATGACGATAACGATTGACGATTGTACTCCAAGAGCGCAAGAACGAGAAGACAAGAACAAGACATGACATCAGATCATGACAACAAAGTAACAGAACAACAGAACATAGAGCAGACGCAACAATTGATCAAGGACTAAGAACAGAAAAGAACAGACAAAAGAGATAAGACGAAGACAAAACCAAGTAATCTACACATAAAAGTTATAGAAAAAGAAAAAAAACAAACAAAACCAAACAAGAAAACATGAAAACAAAACAACCAAGAAGACAAAACAGAACAATAATAACACAAGGAAAACAACGAGACAAGACAGAAGAACAAGAAAGAAAGCAAGAAAACAAGAAGAACAAGAAGACAATAACAAACAAAGAATACGAATAACACGGCAAGAGAGAAAAAGACAAGAACAAAACAAGACAAACAAGAACAGGAAGAATACGCAGAAACAGATGAACAAAAAACAGCAGAAGAAAAAGAATAAACAACAAACAACAACAAACAAAAAAACAAAAATAAGAACAAGAAAAAAAACAAAAATCAAAAGCAAAAACAAAGAACAATAATAAAATAGCAAGAACAAGGGATAGCAAGAACACGAAACAAGAAAAGCAACACAACAAAAAACAACCTGAAGAACAAAACAAAAAACAAAACGAAATGACGATAACGATGACAGCAGGCCAAGAAGAGCAAGAACGAGAAGAACAAAAACAAGAACAAGAACAACGAAATCATGAACAACAAGACAGAAAACAAGAACAAGACAGAACAAAAACAAGAACAAAAACAGAACAAAAGAACAAGAAAAGCAACATCAACACAACAAGAAAGGACAAACAAAAAAAAGAAACGAATAAATACGAAAAACAAACAAAGAACAAACAAGAACAAGACAATAGAACAACAAGAAAACAAAGAAAAAAAAACAGAAAAAACAACAAAAAACAATAAGAGAAAAAAAGAACAAGAAAACAAGAAGACAAAAGCAAGAAAACAAATAATATAGCAAGAAAACGATTATCGAGAACAAGAACATGAAACAAAGAACAAGAAAAGCAAATGAAAAACAACCCGAAAACAAAAGAACAATAACAGAACAAGGATAAGATGACGATAACGATACAGCGCCAAAGAAAAGACGAGAACAAACAAAACAAGAACAAGAACAACGAGATCATGAAATATCAAGACACGCAGGAAGAAACAAGCAAGAACGAAAAAAACAAGCAAGAAGAAGAAAGATGAAAAAAGCAGCAAAGAAAAACAACAAAAAACAACACAAAAATAACAGAAAAATAAGAACAGAAGAACAATAAGATCAAAAGCAAATACAAGAACAATAATAAAATAGCAAGAACAAGGAGAGAGACCAAGAACACAAGAACAAGAAAAGCAACACAAAAAAACAACTGAAGAACAACAAAAAAACAAAAAAAAGAGAAGATGACGATAACGATGACAGCGGCCAAGAAGAGCAAGAACGGAAAACAAAAACAAGAACAAGAACAAGAATCATGAACAACAAGAACACGAACAAAGAACAGAGAGACAAGAACAAAACAAAACAAAAGAAAAAAGAACACAAAACAACAGAAAGAACAAAAAAAACAAAAAAACAAAAACAAAACAGAAGAAAAACGAAACAAGGAGCAAAAGCAAGAACAAAGAACAATAATAATAGAAAGAACAAGAGAGACAACAGAACACGAAAACGAACAAGAACAAGAAAAGCACAAGAAAACAAAACCAAGAACAAGAAAAACATGACAAGCAAAGACAAGATGACGATAACGATGAAGCGGCCAAGAAGAGCAAGAACAAAAACAAAAACAACGAACAAACAAGAACAATGAGATCACGAACAACAAGAACAAGAACAAGAACAAAAAAGAACAACAACAAGGACAAGACAACAAAAAGACAGAGAAAGGAAGAACGAGAAAGAACAAAAAACAAGAAAGAAGAAAAAGAGAAAAAAAAAGCAAAAAAAAAGAAAACAAAAAAACAAAAAACAAAAAAAAACAAGAAAAAGAACAAAAACAAAAGCAAAAGCAAGAACAATAATAAATAGCAAGAACAGAGAACCAGACAAGAACACAAGAACAAGAAAAGCAACATCAAAAACAACCTGAAGAACAACAAGAACAAAAACAAAAGGACGAAGATGACGATAACGATGACAGCGGCAAGAAGAGCAAAAGAAAACAAAACGAACAAAAACAAGAACAAGATCATGAACAACAAAAGACAGAACAACAAGAACAAGACAAAACAAAAACAAGACAGAAGAACGAGAAGATGAACAAAAACAACAGCAAGAAGAAAAAGGGAAAACGAACAACAAAAAACAACAAATAACATAGAAAAACAAGAACAAGAGCAAAAGCAAAACAAGAACAATAATAAGTAATGCAAGAACAAGGAGACAGAACAAGACAAAGAACAAGAACAAGAAAAGCAACAGAAAAAAACCAAACCTGAAGAACAAAAAAAACAAAAACAAGGACGAAGATGACGATAACGATGACAGGGCAAGAAGAGCAAGAACGAGAAAACAAAAACAAGAAAAAAAGAACAAAGACAGAACAACAAAAACGAACAAAAAACATAGAGAACAAACAACAAGGACAAGAACAAAAAGCAAGAACAGGAAGAACGAGAAGATGAACAAAACAACAGCAAGAAGAAAAAGAGCAAAACGAAAGAAAAAAAAAGAAAACAAACAATAACTAGAAAAACAAAAACAAGAACAAGAAAAACAAGAGCAAAAGCAAGAACAAGAACAATAATGATAATAGCAAGAACAAGAAAATCAGAACAAAAACACACAGAACAAGAAAAGCAATACAAAAACAACTCGAAGAAAACAAAAACAAGGACAAAGATGACGATAACGATGACAGCGGCCATGAAGAGCAAGAACGAGAACAAAAACAAGAACAAGATTCACGAGATACAAACAGAACACGAACAACGAAGAACAAAATAAAAAAATAAGAACAGGAAGAACGAGAAGACGAACAAAAACAACAGCAAGAAGAAAAGGGAAAAAAGAAAAAGAAAAACAAACAATAACAACAAGAAAACAAGAACAAGAAGAAGAGCAAAACAAGAACAATAATAATGCTACAAGAACAAGAAGATGGAAAACAAGACACGAAGAACAAGAACAAGTAAAGCAACGTGAAAAACAACCCAAAGAACAAGAGCAATAAAAAAAAAAACAAGGACGAAATTGACGATAACGATGACAGTGGTGAAGAAAAGCAAGAACGAGAAAACAAAACCAAAAAAAAAAACAACAAACAAAAAAACGCCCAAAACCATTAAGATCACAAACAACAAGAACAAAATGCAAGAACAGGAAGAACAAGAAGATGAACAAAAACACAGTAAGAAGAAAAGAACAAAAAAGAAAAATGAAGAACACAAAACAATAACTAGAAAAACAAGAACAATAAGAACAAGAAGAACACTAAGAAGAAGAGCAAAAGCAAGAACAAGAACAATAATAATACTAGCAAGAACAAGAAGATCCAGACCAAGAACACGAAGAGCAAGAAAAGCAACATGAAAAACAACCCTAAGAACAAGAACAAGAACGAAAAAAAAGGACAAAGATGACGATAACGATGAATGCAGCCAAGAAGAGCAAGAACAAGAAGAGCAAAAACAAGAACAAGAACGAGATCATGAACAACAAGAACACGAACAATAAGAACAATAGCAGAACAACAACAACAAGGACAAGAACAAAAAACACGAACAGGAAGAACGAGAAGATGAACAAAAACAACAGCAAGAAGAAAAAGAGCAAAGACAACAAGAACAAAGAAGCAATGACTAGAAAAACAAGAACAAGAAAAACAAGAAGAAGAATAAGACTACTAAGAAGAGCAAAAGCAAAACTGAGAACAATAATAATACTACCAAGAGTAAGAAGATCAAGAACAAGAACACGAAGAACAAGAACAAGAAAGCAACATGAAAAAACGACGCGAAGAAGAACAAGAACAATAACAAAAACAAGGACGTTGTTGACGATAACGATGACAGCATCCAAGAAGAGCAAGAACGAAAAGAACAAAAACATGAACAAGAACAACTAGGTCATGAACAACAAGAACACGAACAACAAGAGCAAGTGTAGAACAAGGACAAGAACGAAAAACAAGAACAGGAAGAACAAGAAGATGAACAAAAACAACAGTAAGAAGAAAAAGAGCACACAAAAAAGAAAGAAGAAACGGAAAAAAAACACGAAAAAAAAGTAATAAAGAACGAAAAACAATAACTAGAAAAACAAGAACAAGAAGAACAATAAGAAGAAAAGCAAAATCAAGAACACAAAGAATAATAATTGCAAGAACAATGAGATCCAGACCAAGAGCACAAAGAACAAGAAAAGCAACATGAAAAACAACCCAAAGAAGAACAAAAACGAGGACTAAGATGACGATAACGATGACAGCAGCCAAGAAGAACAAGAACGAGAAGAACGAAAACAAGAACAAAGAACAAGATTCACGAGATCATGGACAAGAATACGAACAACAAGAACAAGAGCAGATTAACTAAGCTACGCACAAAAAGTTAAGGATCACTTGCACAAAAATTCATAACTTTCAAAATAAGAAAGCCAATGCGTTGAAGTTTGGCAAACATTTAATCCCATGCTTTAGTGATAACGATACACAATTGCCTTCAATTTCGAGCAATCGTTTGGTGTGTACATTTGATCAAAGTGGGTACGTATCGAAATTTGATTTCCCAAAGTCATTGAAATCACAAGACAGGGCATTCTGATGCTCCCAAAAGTTCAGTAATGCGTGTAACCGCCATGGCTGTTCTGGCACTCGACGCAGCGAGTCCTCATCGAGTTGACCAGGTTGGTGAAGATCCTCTGTGGAAGCGCCTGCCACTCAGCCTGCAGCATCTGGTAGAGGTGTTGGGCATCCCTGGGAGGGGGGTGGTTGCTCCTCACTTTGCGATCCAGCTCATCCCAGAGGTTCTCAATCGGGTTGAGATCGGGACTGCATGCTGGCCACTCCATTCTGTTGACTCCAGACTGCTGCAGGAAGTCGTTGACCACCCTTGCCCTGTGGGGGCGAGCGTTGTCATCCTGGTAGACAGCCGTCGGTCCCATCTGCTGCAGTGTAGGCACAGCCAGTGGTCGAAGGATCTCATCCGGTATCGGAGGCCAGTCAGGTTACCCTGTACATGATACAAGGGTGTTCTGTGATGAAGGCTGAAGGCCCCCCAGACCATTACAGAACCTCCACCAAAGGCCACCTTTTCTTGGACAGTGGTGTCAATAAAGCATTGCCCTGGGCGCCTCCAGACCCTCAGTCGGCCGTTGTGGTTCATGGTGAAGCGTGATTCATCACTGAGCAGGACCTGGGACCATTGCTGACGTGTCCACCTCACGTGACGTCTGCAGAAGGCGCGGCGTGCTGCCCTATGGGCTGGAGTTAAGCGTGGCCGTACAGCTGGGCGACGAGAACGGAGGTTAAACCCATGAAGGCGGTTCCGTATGGTCTGCTGGCTGATGTTGATGTTAGTAGCCACCCTCAGCTGCCTTCGAATGATGCTGGAAGAGGCTGTTCTTGTCTGCAGGGCTTGTCGTTCAATGAGACGATCTTCACGTGGGTTTGTCTTCTTCGGTCGACCAGATCTGCGTCTTTCATGGACCCTCCCAGTGGCTGTGAAGCGTTGAATCAGTCTGACAATGACCGAGATGGACACCTGAAGTCGCCTGGCCACTTCTCGCTTGGGAACACCATCTTGGAACCATGCAACAGCTCGTCCCCTCTCAAACTCGCTCAATTTTCGTCGTGGAGGCATTGTCAGATCAGGCCTACTACTGGTGGAATGTCTTCTTATAAAGCCAAGCAAGAGACAGCATCTCACACATAAACAGCAGTGCTTGCACGTGCATAATGGTTTTTCCATCTGGCTTGTGCAATGTTTTCAGGCAGAACGGTCCAAAACAAGGTCCTTTTTCGCAAGTTTCCGCTTTTCCGTTTGCGGCCAAGCTCAGTAGTAGAGAATCCCGTCCAATTTTCGCACTAACACAACATCGCCCACTTACAGCTGAACAAGAATTCATAACAATTTGGCTGGACTGAGAAATAAATAACAGTAGCGAACTGAGTTTATTACGCACCTGTTTTCTCATAGTGATCCTTAACTTTTTGTGCGTAGCTTAGAACAAAGCCAAGAACAAAAAAAAAACAAAAACGGGAAGAACGAGAAGATGAACAAAAACAACAGCAAGAAGAAAAAGGAAAACAAAAGACAAAGAAAAAACAATAAACAATAACTAGAAAAACAAGAACAAGAAGAAGAAAAAGAGCAAGAACAAGAACAATAATAATACTACCAAGAGTAAGAAGATCGAGAACAAGAACACGAAGAACAAGAACAAGAAAGCAACATGAAAACCAACCCAAAGAAGAACAAAAACAAGGACGAAGTTGACGATAAGGATGACAGCGGCCAGGAAAAGCAAGAACGAGAAGAAAAAAAACACAACAAAATCGAGATCACAAACAAGAACACAAGCAACAAGAACAAGAGCAGAACAAGAACAAAAAACAAGAACAGGAAGAACAAGAAGATGAACAAAAACGCAGTAAGAAGAAAGAGCAAAAAAAACAAACAAAAAAACAAAAAAACAAAAAACAGAAAAAAGAAAAGGAAAAAAGAAAAATAAAGAACGAAAAACAATAACTAGAAAAACAAGAACAAGAAGAACAAGAAGAAGAGCAAAAGCAAAAACAAGAACAATAATAATAATAGCAAGAACAAGAATATCCAGACCAAGAACACGAAGAACAAGAAAAGCAACATGAAAAACAACCCACATAACAACATGAACAAAAACGAAAACAAGGACGAAGATGACGATAACGTTGACAGTGGCCAAGAAGAGTAAGAACGAGAACAAAAACAAGAACAAGAACGAGATATGAACAAGAACGTGAGCAGTAAGAACAACAGCAGAATAACAACAATGATAAGAAAAAAACCAAAAAAAAAACCCCCAGTAAGAACGAGAAAATGAACAAAAACAGCAAGAAGAAAAAGCAAAAAAACAAAACAAAAAAACAAAACAAAAAAACCCTGGAAAAACAAGAACAACAACAAAAAGAAAAAGACCAAAAGCAAAAACCATGAACAATAATAATACTACCAAGAATAAGAAGATCGAGAACAAGAACAAGAAAGCAATATGAAAAACAATCCAAAGAACAATAACAAAAACAAGGACGAAGTTGACGATAACGATGGCAGCGGCCAAGAAGAGCAAGAACTAGAAAAACAAAAACAAAAACAAACAAAAAACCCCAACAAGAACAACGACATAGTAAACAAGAGCACGAACAACAAGAACAAGAGCAGAACAGGAAGAACAAGAAGATGAACAAGAACACAGTAGAATAAAGAGCAAAAAAAAAAAAAAGAGAAAAAGAAAAAAACACAAAACAATAACTAGAAAAACAAGAACAAGAAGAACACTAAGAAGAAGAGCAAAAGCAAGAACAAGAACAATAATAATAATAATAGCAAGAACAAGAAGATCCAGACCAAGAACACGAAGAACAAGAAAAGCAGAATGAAAAACAACCCGAAGAACAAAAAGATCAATAACAAAAACAAGGACGAAGATAACGATAACGATGACAGCGGCCAAGAAGACCAAAAACAAGAAGAACAAGAACAATGAGATCAAGAACAACAAGAACACGAACAACAAAAACAAGAGCAAGAAGGACAAGAACAAAAAACAGGAACAGGAAGAACGAGAAGATGAGCACAAACAACAGCAAGAAGAAAAAGAGAAAAAAGAAAAAGAAATATAAAGAACAAAAACAAAAAAAAACAATAACTAGAAAAACGGGAACAATAAGAACAAGAACAATCAGAAGAAGAGCAAAAGCAAAAACAATAATAATACTACCAAGAACAAGAAGATCTAGAACAAGAACACAGTGAACAAGAACAGGAAAAACAACATGAAAAACAACTCGAAGAACAAGAACAAAAACAAGGACGAAATTGACGATAACGATGACAGCGGCCAAGAAGAGCTAGAACGAGAACTAAATCAAGAAGAACAAGAACAACGGCATCATGAACAAGAAGAACACAAACAAGAACAGGAACAAAAAGAACAAGAGCAGAACAAGGACAAGAACAAAAAACAAGAACGAGAAAATGAAGAAAAGCAACAGCAAGAAGATAAGGTAAAAAAAAAAAAAGGGAAAAAAAGGAAAACAACAAACAGTAACTACAAAAACAACAATAAGAAAGAACAATAAGAAAAAAGACCAAAAGCAAGAACTAAAACAACAATATTAGCAGGAACAAGAAGATCCAGAACAGGACCACTAAGAACAAGAACAAGAAAAATAACATGAAAAACAACACGAAGAACAACGAGAACAGGACAAATAACAAATGCAATTACAAAGATGATGATAACGATGACAGCGGCCAAAAAGAGCAAGAACGAGAACAAAAGAGAAGAACCAGAACAACGAGATCATGAACAACAAGGAAGATCAAGAACGAGAAGATGAACAAAAACAACAAGAAGAAAAAGATTAAAAAAAACAACGAAAGAACAAAAGCAATAACTAGAAAAAAAAACAAGAAAAAGAAGAGGAACAATAAAAGAAAGACTAAAAGCAAGAACAAGAACAATACTAGTAAAAGCAAGAACAAGATCCAGAAGAAGAACAAGAACAAGAAAAGCAACATGAAAAACAACCAGAAGAACAAACCAGAACAATACCAAAAACAAGGACGATAACGATGATAGTAGCCGAAAAGAACAAGAAGAACAAAAACAAGAACAAGGAGGTAATGAACAAGAACATGAACAAGAACGAGAACAGAACAAGAAAGACAAGAACAAAAACAAGAACAGGAAGAACAAGAAGATGAACAAAAACAACAGCAAGAAGAAAAACAGCACACACACACAAAAAGAACAAGCAGAAAAAAAAGAAGAGCAAAAGCAAGAACAATAATAATACAACCGAGAACAAGAACATGAAGAACAAGAACAAGAAAAGTAACATGAAAATCAACCCAAAGAACAACAAAAACAATAAGACAAGGACGAAATTGACGATAACGATGACAGTGGTCAAGAACAAGAACGAGAACAAAAACAAGAATAATGAGATCATGAACAACAAGAACACGAACAACAAGAACAAGAGCAGAAGAAGGACAGAACAAAAAGCAAGAACAGGAAGAACAAAAAGATGAATAAAAACAACAGCAAGAAGAAAAAGAGCAAAACAGAAACAAAACAAAACAAAAAAACAGAAAAAGATCAAATAAACACAAAACAATAACTGGAAAAACAAGAACAAGAAGAAAAGAACGAGAATAACAATAAGAAGAAGACCAAAAGCAAGAACAAGAACAATAATAATGATAGCAAGAATAAGAAGATCCAGACCAAGAACACGAAGAACAGGAAAAGCAACATGAAAAACAACTTGAAGAACAACCAGAACAATAAGAAGAACAAGGACGAAAATGACGATAATGATGACAGCGGCCAAGAAGAGCAAGAACGAAAAGAACAAAAACAAGAACAAGAACAATGAGATCATGAACAACAAGAACAAGAGCAGAACAACAAGAACAAGGACAAGAACAAAAACAAAAAGAACAAGAACAATGAGATCATGAACAACAAGAACAAGTGTAGAACAACAAGAACAAGGACAAGAACAAAAACAAGAAAAGGAAGAACGAGAAGATGAACAAAAATAACAGCAAGAAAAAAAAGAGCAAAAACAAAACAAAAAAGAAAAAGAAAAAGAACAATAAACAATAATTAGAAGAACAAGAACAATAAGAACAAGAGCAAAAGCAAGAACAAGAACAATAATAATACTGCCAAGAACAAGATCTAGAACAAGAACATGAAGAACAAAACTAGAAAAGCAACCCAAAGAAGAACAATAACAAAAACAAGGACGAAGATGACGATAACGATGACAGCGGCCAAGAACGAGAAGAACAAAAACAACAAGAACACCAAGATCTTGAACAACAAGAACACAAACAACAAGGACAAGAACAAAAAAACAAGAACAGGACGAACGAGAAAATAAACAAAAACAACAGCAAGAAGAAAAAGATAAAAAACAAAAAACAAAACAAAACAAAAAACAGTAACTAGAATAAACAAAAACAATAAGACAAAGAACAACAAGAAAAAGACCAAATCAGGAACTAGAACAATAATGTTGCCAAGAACAAGAAGATCCAGAACAGGACCACAAAGAGCAAGAACAAGAAAAGCAACATGAAAAACAACCCGAAGAACAACAAGAACAAAAAAAAAAAAGGACTAAGATGACGGTAACGATGACAACGGCCAAAAAGAGAAAGAACGAGAAGAACAAAAACAAAAACAACAAGAACAACAAGATCATGAAAAACAAGAACTCTAACATCAAGAATAAGAGCAAAAAAACGAAAACGGGAAGAACAAGAAGATGAACAAAAACAACAGCAAGAAGAAAACGAGAGAGAGAAAAAAGGAAAGAACGAAAAACGATAACTAGAAAAACAAGAGCAAGAAGAACAATAACAAAAAGAGCAAAAGCAAGAACAAAAACAGTAAGCACTCTAATCTCCATGGGTTGGTCTCCAATGCAGATATTTGTTGTCTATGAAAACGAACGCGAAATTAACCAATCGGCTTTTAAGGTCGTGTTGGTTGGCTCTTTCTGTTTTGTTTCTTTTACATCGGTATTGTTGTGAAGATCTTTCTGCCACACAGAGTTTGCGTACGTGAAGGATTCGGTATCAAGTACGCGTGTGCGTTCGTGCGTGTGTGTATGCATGTGTGTGTGCGTGCATCCGTACGCGTGTGTGGGTGTGTATGTGCGTGTGTGTGTGTATGTTTACGCGCGTGTGTGTGTGTATGTGCGAAAGTGTGTGCGCGTGCGTGCGTACGTGTGTGTGTGTGCGTGCATGTGTGTGTATGCCTGTGGTGTGTGTGTGTGTGTGTGTGTGTGTGTGTGTGTGTGTGTGTGAGTGTGTGTGTGTGTGTGTATGTGGGCGTGTGTGTATGTGGGCGTGTGTGTATGTACGTGTGTGTGTGTGTGCATGTAGTTTAGGGTGCTATTTCTATCTCTCATTTTTTAACCAGCTGGCAGGCTCTTGGATCTGAACTCTGGATCTCAAAGTCTGATATCTCCAGTGCAGATCCAGCCAACAACATAACAAAAAAAACTGTCCATCTTTATGTTTTAATCTTTCTGGTGGTGTCAGTCCAGGGTCTCATTGGTGCTGTCCTCCCCCCCCCCCACCCCTCTATTTCAAGACCTTGTAAGTGCATACAGTTCTACACAGGCTTAGATAGTCTTCTGTCAGACAGCAGATGGCAGATTTGGTGGAGCGCATAAGGGATTGTCAGTGTGCAACGATTCCCTCATGAATAAACTCCAAACTCGTAATGGTATATCTCAAGTGCCCTTAACAGTCTGACAAGGCTGTTTTATTTATATACTCCTAATCATAATTTTAGGGCCACTTCTTCCTTCCTCTCTAATTTTAAGTTGAAATAATTGACAATGTTTAGAATTGATTCTATGTTTTATTTCATCATTTCCACACCTGTTTTGGAAAAAGAAATTAGCACAATGACCCATTAGTGAACAGCACATGCATTTAAAGGAACATCCCCCCCTTTTCAAAAAACAGAAAGTGTCAGATTTGGCCAATCTGTTTTCAGTATCGCGTGTGTCCGCCCCGAGTCTGGATGCATGCTTCACAGCGCCGATGCATCGACCCCACAAGGGTACGGAGTGTGTCCTGAGGGATGGCCGCCCACTCGATCTGCAGGATGTCGACCAGCCTGGCCAGGGTGCCCGGTGGGGGGTGGTTGTCCCTGATGCGCCTCCCGAGCACATCCCAGAGGTGTTCAATTGGGTTCAGGTCAGGTGAGCACGCTGGCCAGGCCATACGGACGACTTCATGCTGCTCCAGGAAGTCGGTCACAAGGCGTGCTCGATGCGCAGGTGCATTGTCGTCCTGGAAGATGGCGCCTTGACCAAGGTCCACATGCGCAGGCAGTGCCACGGCCGCCAGAACCTCGTCCCGGTACCGGACCCCGTTCAGGATGCCGTCAATGGGGAGCAGGGGGGTCCGGGTACCACGGCTCATGCCACCCCACACCATCACCGACCCGCCGCCGTACCGGTTATGCTCTTGGACAGTGGCGTCAGCGAACCTCTCCCCT
>JAPXFY010000021.1:67032875-67035375 GCA_030674185.1 Monoplex corrugatus | reverse complement strand
CTACTATGCTAGCAAAGCAAAAACTTAACCCTTTGATTCCTGCACCCTATCCACTAGCATCCTGCATTGTCACCCATGCTAGCAAAGCAAAATATTAACCCTTTGATTCCAACGCCAAAGTCACCAGCATCCTGCATTGTCAACCATGCTAGCAAAGCAAAGATTTAATCCTTTGACTCCCTCACCCTATCCCTCATCTTATAGGGAAGATTAGGAAAGGACAAACAACATTTATAGGACATTTTATGAGGAGAGGGGAATTAGAACACCTGGTCACAACAGGAAAGTTGGAGGGAAAGAGAACACCAGGTAGATCCAAAGAGAAAATATTGGACGGACTTGCAGGGTAGCTGAGGACAGAGAGGGTGGGAGATGTACTTGCAGCGACAGGGGATAGATTCGTGTGGATGGCCATGATCACCAACGCCATGCGGCAGGGCACATGATGATGATAATAGGGTGATGGAGTCAAAGGGTTGGGGTTGTGCAGTTGGTGGATAGGGTGCGGGAGTCAAAGAGTTAATCGAACGTTACGATTTTTCCCCTAGATGCGTAGTAGACTTTAAACATGCTATGAGACATCAGAGGTGCAAAGCAAAAACTTAACCCTTTGATTCCTGCACCCTGTTTTGCCAATACTATGTCCAGGCGGTATGTTGCTGAGCAGTCTCTTACCTTCAACGCGCTTACATGCTGTGTGTTTTCATGTTTCCATAAGCAGCCGAGACGTGGTTTCTAAGAAGAATGTTGAGAGTTCCATGGACAGCAAAGAAAACAAACGAGACAGTCTTGATGGAGGTAGACACAAGTAGATCACTCATAAGGAAGATTAGAGAAAGACAGGCAACATTTATAGGCCATTTTATGAGGAAAGGGGAATTGGAGTACCTGGTCACAACGGGAAAGCTGTAGGGGAAAGAGAGCGCCGGGTAGACCCAGGGAGAAAATGCTGGACGGACTTGCAGAGTGGCTGGGGACGAGGAGGGTGGGGTAGATGCTGGGGCAATGAGAGATAGAGACAGATGGAAGTCCATGATCGCCAACGCCATGCGGCAGGGCACCTGATGATGATGATGATGATGATAAGCCACCAAAAATTGATATGCCTTAAAGAATCTCTCTCTCTCTCTCTCTCTCTCGTTCTCTCTCTCTGTCTCTGTCTCTCAGTCTGTCTGCCTGTCTGTCTGTCTCTCACTCTCTCTCTCTCCCTCTGTCTCTATTTCTCTCTCTGTCGTTCTCCTTCTCAGCGTTACTGTCTATCTCTGTATTTCTCTTTCCTTCTTCTTTTATTTGTTTCTGTCTCTGTTTGTCTGTCTGTCTCTGTCTGTCTCTGTCTGTCTCTGTCTTTCTGTCAGTCTGTCTCTCTCTCTCCGTGACTCTTTCTCTATCTCTGACTCTCCCCCCTCTCTCTACCTCTCTCTGTCTCTCTGTCTCTGTCTCTCTCTCTCTCTCTGTTTTGTATCTGTCTGTGCGTTTTTCTGTGTGTCTGTCTGTCACAGGAAATTGGCATGGCTTAAAGGATCTTTAACATGCATATTTGATGTACTGTGCGAGCGTACACGCAAAGGGGGTTTAGGCATCGGGAGATTTGAACACATGCTGACCTGGGATAACAACAACAACAAAACAAAACAAAACAAAACAAAAAAAACAACTCTCCACCCTTTACTCAACAGGCGGGAACTAGCCAAGCAGGATTGAACCGCAGACCTTCCAGCTATTGTTATTTTTTGTTTAAAACCCAGCCGACTGCGTAGAGCCATATCAGGGCTATAACCGTTTCAAAACATAATACTTCAACAGGAAAAGAAAAATAAGCAAAAGAAAAGCGAGTACACATATCAATGCATTGGCTCACATGATCTAAGGAGGTGCCACTGGCGTTCACCACTCCGTCCAATTTATCACACAGGAGATTTAAAAAAAAACACACACCTGAATACAAGTTTAAATATAAACTAAGGACACTAAAGCGCTTATAAAAACGGACTTAAATTATCTAAACTGCTTCCGCAGATCTCATTTCTCTAGAGCCCAAAATACACTGAATACATGTAGGCCTACCCAGTTACCAATTCTATGAGAAAGTACGTAAGACACGTACAGGTGAATGGACCATTAAGGCAGAAAATGATAGAAAAGAAATGACAGAAAGCAAAGGAACTAGGCAGAAACAAAGAGAGTGACAGAAAAGAGGAAATTTTTCTCACAGAATTTCCAGAAGGTGGGGATACTGTTTATACTGAAAAAAGTCCCCGGCATCCCCACAGAGTGACCTTCCAACTGGACGTATAACGTCCTACTCATTTCACTATCGCGCTCCATCACCAATGGTAACAGAAATGCATAAATGATTAAAAGTCCATCAATTGTCAAAACTGCATACGCCCCCATCAATAGTGATCATCATCATCATAAAGGTGCCTTGCCACATGGCGTTGGCGATCATGGCCTTCCATCTGTTTCTGTCCCTTGTTGCCTCCGGCACCTCTTCTACCCT
>JAPXFY010000021.1:67022875-67025375 GCA_030674185.1 Monoplex corrugatus | reverse complement strand
CGCGATGACCTTTTCTTGAACCAAGTCCTGACTAATGATTCCAAACTTGATTATCCTCTCTTCGATCAATCCCCATAGACAAGTTTGGACCCCCCATCCCTGCTTACATTCCGTTTGTAATCAAAACAGAATCATCACAAAATTCATCCTAACGCCACGGACAGACACGAAACCAAACAATTATCTGGGACAATAAAATGGACAATAAAATAAGATTCTATCACAACATTGATTTCAGCTTTGCAAGCAAACAGGGAACCATAATCAGTTAAGGGGTAATCAGACTGGCGATCAGATCAAATCGAAATCAAATCAAGTCATTGCAAAATGAACTTTGTGAACAAACACGAAAGCAAACTTGTCTGGGGCAGTGAAAAAGGAAAATAAAATGGAATTATATCACAGATATATTTTGTGTGCTGATCTATATTTTCCCCATCTTCATTGGTATTCATACTGCTACTACTACTACTACTAATGCTGCTGCTGCTATTACCACTACTTACTTCTACTACTACTTACTACTACTACTTCTTCTTCTTCTTCTTCTTATTGTTGTTGTTGTTGTTGTACCAGTCACCGAAGTGTAGTGGTTAGCGCAACGGACTACCGACTGGAAGGTTGTGGGTTCGAATCCCTATCAGTCCCTTCAAAAATGAGTGTGGTATTTTTCGGCTCTAACCGGCTCCAACCCAGAGTTGGACGTGCCATGGGCTCATTGGGAAGACTGGGACCACACAATCGAGTCTCATCCACTTCACGGCCGCGTCATTGAGGGTGTTGCTCAAATCTTCTGACCAGCATATAAGCTACGCACAAAAGTTAAGGATCACTATGAGAAAACAGGTGCGTAATAAACTCAGTTCGCTACTGTTATTTATTTCTCAGTCCAGCCAAATTGTTATGAATTCTTGTTCAGCTGTAAGTGGGCGATGTTGTGTTAGTGCGAAAATTGCACGGGATTCTCTACTACTGAGCTTGGCCGCAAACGGAAAAGCGGAAACTTACGAAAAAGGACCTTGTTTTGGACCGTTCTGCCTGAACACATTGCACAAGCCAGATGGAAAAACCATTATGCACGTGCAAGCACTGCTGTTTATGTGTGAGATGCTGTCTCTTGCTTGGCTTTATAAGAAGACATTCCACCAGTAGTAAGCCTGATCTGACAATGCCTCCACGACGAAAATTGAGCGAGTTTGAGAGGGGACGAGCTGTTGCATGGTTCCAAGATGATATTCCCAAGCGAGAAGTGGCCAGGCGACTTCAGGTGTCCATCTTGGTCATTGTCAGACTGATTCAACGCTTCACAGCCACTGGGAGGGTCCATGAAAGACGCAGATCTGGTCGACCGAAGAAGACAAACCCACGTGAAGATCGTCTCATTGAACGACAAGCCCTGCAGACAAGAACAGCCTCTTTCAGCATCATTCGAAGGCAGCTGAGGGTGGCTACTAACATCAACATCAGCCAGCAGACCATACGGAACCGCCTTCATGGGTTTAACCTCCGTTCTCGTCGCCCAGCTGTACGGCCATGCTTAACTCCAGCCCATAGGGCAGCACGCCGCGCCTTCTGCAGACGTCACGTGAGGTGGACACGTCAGCAATGGTCCCAGGTCCTGTTCAGCGATGAATCACGCTTCACCATGAACCACAACGACGGCCGACTGAGGGTCTGGAGGCGCCCAGGGCAACGCTTTATTGACACCACTGTCCAAGAAAAGGTGGCCTTTGGTGGAGGTTCTGTAATGGTCTGGGGGGCCTTCAGCCTTCACCACAGAACACCCTTGTATCATGTACAGGGTAACCTGACTGGCCTCCGATACTGGGATGAGATCCTTCGACCGCTGGCTGTGCCTACACTGCAGCAGATGGGACTGACGGCTGTCTACCAGGATGACAACGCTCGCCCCCACAGGGCAAGGGTGGTCAACGACTTCCTGCAGCAGTCTGGAGTCAACAGAATGGAGTGGCCAGCATGCAGTCCCGATCTCAACCCGATTGAGAACCTCTGGGATGAGCTGGATCGCAAAGTGAGGAGCAACCACCCCCCTCCCAGGGATGCCCAACACCTCTACCAGATGCTGCAGGCTGAGTGCAGGCGCTTCCACAGAGGATCTTCACCAACCTGGTCAACTCGATGAGGACTCGCTGCGTCGAGTGCCAGAACAGCCATGGCGGTTACACGCATTACTGAACTTTTGGGAGCATCAGAATGCCCTGTCTTGTGATTTCAATGACTTTGGGAAATCAAATTTCGATACGTACCCACTTTGATCAAATGCACACACCAAACGATTGCTCGAAATTGAAGGCAATTGTGTATCGTTATCACTAAAGCATGGAATTAAATGTTTACCAAACTTCAACGCATTGGCTTTCTTATTTTGAAAGTTATGAATTTTTGTGCAAGTGATCCTTAACTTTTTGTGCGTAGTTTATATTATATAGTAAGCGTAGAGTACAGCCCTGTCACGCAGTCTGAATCCTAGATGGAACTC
>JAPXFY010000021.1:67000375-67002875 GCA_030674185.1 Monoplex corrugatus | reverse complement strand
TTTCTTTCTTTCTTTTTTTTCTTCTTTCTTTCTTTCTTTCTTTTCTTTCTTTCTTTCTTTCTTTCTTTCTTCTTCTTTCCTTCTTTCTTTCTTCTTCTTCTTCTTTCTTTCTTTTTTCTTTCTTTCTTTCTTCTTCTTTCTTTCTTTCTTCCTTCCTTCTTCTTTCTTTCTTTCCTTCTTTCTTTCCTTCTTTCTGGTCTTATACAAACTTTGCTTTTTGCATGACGAACGATTCGTTTAGGATGAAGAAGTTGTGTTGAAAGCAGTCCTCTGTTTTGTGACAATTTCTGGTTAGATAGGAGACGGGACGATCAGAGGTGATATGCAAATGGCATGGACCAATCACAACACTGCGTTCACCCATTTAGGCGTTTCGTTAGCAACAGCAATGGCCATTGGACGTATCGAGTGTATGGAAATCAAACGCTCATTTTGAACAACAACAACAACGACAACAACAACAAAAACAACAACAACAACAACAACAACAACAAAAACAAACAAAAAACAAACAAAACAAGAACCAAACAAAAAACAAAACGAAAACAAAACAAAAAACAACATAAAAAAACAACAACAACAAAACACAACAAAAAAACAAAACAAAACAAACTAGAATCAAACAAAAAAACAACAACAACAACAAACAAAAAAACAACAACAAAAAACAACAACAAAAACAAACAACAACAACAACAAAAACAAAACAAAAAACTTAACAAAACAAGAACCAAATAAAACAACAACAAACAAAAACAAAAAACAACAACAACCCCCCCCCCAAAAAAACAACAACAACAAAAAACAAAACAACAACAACAATAAAAAACAACAACGAAAAACAAAAAACAACAACAAACAACACAAACAAAACAAAACAAACAACAACAACAACAACAACAACAAAACAACAAGAAACAAACAAACAACAAAAAACAAAAAACAACAAACAAACAAACAAACAAACAAACAAACAAACAAAACCCAATCTTACCGGAGTCTGGAGTTTGTTCAAGAGGTATTCATGACACCTTGGGCAATTCCATATGCACTCCACCCGAATCTGCATGCATTACTTGACAGACTCCTTGCGCTTGCGCCTGCTCCTTGTGCGAAATCCTTTGGGCTGGCGAGGTCTTGAGGTGGGAAGGGGAATGAGAGCTGTGATACACTGACATCACCAGAGTGATTGGAGCATTATAATGGGGCAGCGAACAGGCCACAGAGGGGAGAGAGAGAGAGGGGAGAGAGAGGAGAGAGAGAGAGAGACAGAGAGAGAGAGACAGAGAGAGAGAGAGAGAGAGACAGAAGAGAGAGAGACAAAGATACAGAGAGAGAGAAGGAGAGACACAGAGAGAGACGAAGAGAGAGAGAGAGAGAGAGAGAGAGAGACAGAGAGAAAGAAGGAGAGAGAGAGAAAGAGAGATAGAGAGAGAAGGAGAAACAGAGAGAAAAAAAGAGAGACAGAGACAGAGAGACAAAGAGAGAAAGAGAGAGAGAGAGAGAGAGAGAGAGACAGAGAGAGAGAGACAGAAAGACAGAGAGAGAGAGAGAGAGAGACAGAGAGACAGAGATAGAGAGAGAGAGAGAGTGAGAGAGAGAGAGAGAGAGTTTATCACATCGACCACAGAGAGATGTGTGTGTATCTCTCACCTGTCTCACCTGTCGGCGTCACCGGGAACAGTGTTGGCCGCTGCACATGATGTCCTCACAAGTTGCCTCCAGCACTCTCGATCTTGGCTAAGCCTGACCACCTCCTGAAGTTTCTTGCCACTGATGTTTGTGATGTTTCTAGCAAGTGATGCAGGTGGCCGTCCTCTGTTTCTCTTTCCTTCACTTTACCTTGGAGGACAGTGGACATCAAGTCTGTTCTCTCATTACGGATTGCGTGTCCAACATATTTCAGTTTCCTCCGTTGTATGAGTACTAGAAGCTTGCGTGTAGTACCCAACTCATTCAGTATGCTTTCATTTGAGCGCCTATCCGTCCATTTGACCCTCAGCAGTCTTCGGTAAAACCACAGCTCTGCTGCTTCCACTCGTCTTTCATCCTCTTTCTTCATTGTCCATGCCTCGCAGCCGTATAACATCACTGGCCAGACAAGACATTTTAAGAGTTTTATCTTAAGGTCTGCTGTTATGCTGTGGTCTTTCCAAATATTGTTCAATTGAACCATACTGTTCTTGGCCATTCCAATTCTCATCTTTATGTCTTTTGAGCATGTTCCATCGTGTGTCTTGACTGAACCTAAATATCTAAAGTCCTTGACATTTTCTAGAGGGACTTGGTTTAGCATGATCTGGTCCTGTCTAGTGTTATATTTGCCTGCAACATGCATAACCTTTGTCTTCTTTGAATTTAAGTCCAGCCCAGCTGCCTTTCCAACCCGGTCTACCCTGTACAGGATCCTCCTAGAGCCTGTAATGTTGTCTGCCAGTAATCCTGTGTCATCTGCGTAGCGTAAATTTGACAGGTTTCTACCACCAATATTTACTCCCAT